>JAQBSW010007338.1:0-41487 GCA_029291075.1 Eudiplozoon nipponicum | reverse complement strand
GAGGACATACATACGTACATCATCTCCATGACGTGTCTCATCATCATTTTGTTTCCTTCCAATATTACTGGATGATCAACCAGGAAACGCTGAAAATAGTCTAGTGCTTTGGGTACTGGTATATTGGTGTACATTGACACCACATCTAAACTCGCCAATCTATCGTTTTCATTTAGCTCACATCTATCGACAATCTCAACCAAATGGTATGAATTCATCAATGTATGGTCTAAGAAGTACGAATATTTCCTTATTCTATGACATAGAAACTTAGACATTTTATATGTTGGAGAGTGTTGGACATTAACAATAATTCTCAAAGGGTTGCCTGGTTTATGTATCTTTACTAAACCATACACTCTGGGCGCAACTGTATCTCTTTGTATGAGAGCGTTACCATGCGCTTGATCTAATTCACCCTTAGCAATCATGTTATTGACCAATAATTTAACTTCTCCTTGTAACTTATCCGTAGGATCTTTATGAATTTTAGCGTATACCTCTATATTGTCTAGTTGTTCATACATTTTATCATTATAGTCAGATTGACTCATCAGAACCGTCACTCCTCCTTTGTCTGCTTTCAAACATATCACACCTGTTTGCTATTAACTCTTTCCTGAGACTTTTTATTTCATAATTTGGTTTATATTTTTCCTCTGCGTATGTTAGCACAGCCGCAGCTACGTCTAATTCAAACCTAACTTTATCCTTCTCTGAGAGGAATTGTGCTGTTTTAACAGCCTCAGTAATTATCTCAATTTTTTAATGATTTCTCAATTTGGATAGCTGTATTCAGACCACGATTATGTATTTCCAGCTGTTTCTCATTAAGATTAATTTTAGGTAGGTTTACCACTCGATTAGTTACAGCAGGACACGTCCTAACTGTGGTCTGTCTATAGAGGCCCAAATTTCCTAACTTTCTATCATGCCTGATGTGAACCTTTTATTTTAACTATCCACCTTAATAGAATACTTTTCCGTTTCTAACTTGATTTTGCTAACTCTAAATTATTTACTTTATTCACAGTATCTTGCCCCCTCCTCACCAGGATGCCACTCGTAATTACTTCATTTAGGATAGTACGTGTAAAAATAGGTCTGACGTGTGCATTTAGGAAATGACAGTTATCATTTTAGTTTCATGTGAATTTCTGTTACACGTGCCGTTAATTACATGTAACAGATTATTTCTCAGTCTTAAGCAAACGCTCACACACACACACACACACACACAGAGGTGGCATACGCTTATCTAGTGATTAGTCAGATGTTGCTAAATCGCTGTCATTTCACTGGGATGAGTGTACACGTGCAATAGTTGATTACTCCTCAATCAAAAACAAACGAGAATACATACACACAGGCATGGCGTACGCTTATCTAGTGAGTTGTCAGTAATTGTGACTAATCACTGTAATCTCATTTCGAAGCGTGTACACATGCATACATATACACAAACCAATTTGAAATACACTTTCCTAGCATTTTATGCTTAAGAGATCTAATAACAAGTATAAATGGTGCAGTTTAAACTAATATTTCCACTTGACATATCGATTGTCAACTTATTATGATGAGCTTTCCATTGAAAAAGATATCTGTTCATGAGATAATTTTGTTTGTTTGTACTGGACTAGACACTCCCGTCTGGTCCTATTTGAATTAATATCTTGTTAGGTTCGCAACACGTGTATCAGTTCTACGCATCAAGGACTACCTAGACGAATAAATATCCATTTAAATTAGAGCTGGTGCAATGAGCGTAATCACTCATGATAGTAAAACGACGGATCAGTGTTGAAAGAGACGATGTGGGTTTCAAGTTAATATTATTCCATGGGAATCTAATAAAAAGTGCAGGTGAATGCGTTGCTAAACTCACACTCGATAAATAATGTACCGAATAGAGGATCTTTAAACCTTTGTGCCCACTGAATGACTCCGTGTAAAAGAACGGATACAGGTAAAACAGATTAAGGTTTTCGAGTCCATCATTTTTTTTTCACACAGTGCAGCACACATTTCTACAGGATAATTAACAAATAAGGTATGTGCTCAATTTCGAAAACATATTCAAATGTAAGTGTGACAGGGTGGCTCGGTGATTAGAGGACCATATTCCGAAGCAGACGTGTCCACTTTCGAGGCCGGTCTGCAACAAATTCTGGACAATACGTGATGAGATTCCAATAAGGACGAAACTGATCTATTGAATGAATTGCCTTTGCTATATTATACAACACGTATATATTTGAAGTAATTTCTTATTACGTGAGCAATAAATTCATGCATACATATTTTACCGCCGCATGAAGAACTATATAGAAAAATGTATATATATATATATATATATATATATATATAAAACAATATGTATATATATATAACTATATATATATATATATATATATATATATATATATAATGGATAGTGAATATACTTATTAAACTCACCGTGGAAGTGTTATTCACCGCATGTTAGGATATTGATTTAATAGCTGTAATATCACCTGCGCAATTAATAATTGATTATACACGTGTGGCAGAAGGTATAAATGTTGATTTAATGACTGTATAGTTACTGCACCACGGATCAGTGTTGAAAGAGACGATGTGGGTTTCAAGTTAATATTATTCCATGGGAATCTAATAAAAAGTGCAGGTGAATGCGTTGCTAAACTCACACTCGATAAATAATGTACCGAATAGAGGATCTTTAAACCTTTGTGCCCACTGAATGACTCCGTGTAAAAGAACGGATACAGGTAAAACCGATAGCGACGAGTGACTAAATATCTGACAGATTAAGGTTTTCGAGTCCATCATTTTTTTTTCACACAGTGCAGCACACATTTCTACAGGATAATTAACAAATAAGGTATGTGCTCAATTTCGAAAACATATTCAAATGTAAGTGTGACAGGGTGGCTCGGTGATTAGAGGACCATATTCCGAAGCAGACGTGTCCACTTTCGAGGCCGGTCTGCAACAAATTCTGGACAATACGTGATGAGATTCCAATAAGGACGAAACTGATCTATTGAATGAATTGCCTTTGCTATATTATACAACACGTATATATTTGAAGTAATTTCTTATTACGTGAGCAATAAATTCATGCATACATATTTTACCGCCGCATGAAGAACTATATAGAAAAATTATATATATATATATATATATATATATATATATATATATATATATATATATATAAAACAATATGTATATATATAACTATATATATATATATATATATATATATATATATATATATATATATAATAGGATCGGGTGAATATACTTATTAAACTCACCGTGGAAGTGTTATTCACCGCATGTTAGGATATTGATTTAATAGCTGTAATATCACCTGCGCAATTAATAATTGATTATACACGTGTGGCAGAAGGTATAAATGTTGATTTAATGACTGTATAGTTACTGCACCACTGTAAACACGTTTTGTGCGAAAAGTGGTCAACAACTGTTGGATGAATACAATTTGGTCCATTGTGCTATAACTTACTGGCTTAAGTAGTCTGACTTCTATAATTTATGCTTATTTCCTCCCACCATAGGTACAATTCACCCCATTTGGACAGAGCGACCGCCTCGCAGTTCGCATAAGGAATTCAAGACGAAAAAGGCAATCTTTGATCTAGGATTTAAAGCCATGTATGTTAATAATGATGCAGGATTTATTTTGAAAATATCTCAACTCTGATTAAAGTAATTGTTCGCTTAATTATATTTTATTGGCTTCTGGATTAATCGATCGGAACAAATAAATCCAATTCACGAACATTTCGAACAGTTCTGTTAATCCAAATATTTTAATATAAATGCCAGGAAATACAACATGAATTTGTATAATAAACTGCTAATAGGTTTTTTCACCCTGCCACGGTTTATATATTTCAAGGATTAAATAATATCAGCATTAAATTAGTGCTCACATAGAAATCCATTGGATAGGTAAATATAACTTAAAATAGTCTATTAAATATACTCCTTAAATGAAAAAAGTGATATCTGGGAATTTGCATTTTTAATTTTAGGCTGAAATGTGGTATGTAAAAATCACATCTAGTATTCAGCGAGCAAACTGTCCGGTCACAAATGCATTTGGAATGATCGAAGCATATTGACTTTCGAGTTTATTTTGTTTCTGAGTCCATGGAAGCAGTATACCCGCATGCCAATCTCTTGTTGGAAAGACGTCTGTTTACTTCCCCGTATATGATATTATATTACTTAAACTCCCAGTGGACAATAATTGTACCGAAAACCTAAATTATGAATGACTCAATATCTGATTGATTATGTTGCGCATATTTCAACAGAAACTTAAGCATAAAGAGTTATCCATAACAACCGATTTCTTAATATCAAATGTAACGATAGGCTGTTCGAATGATCGACAGCCTTAAAAAAATGTGCATACGTGGAAATGTAAAGGATAAATGTTACAGGACTTAATGTTTGTATATACTAAGTCAGCTTGCACAAATACAAAAAATGCTTTTCAAAAAGGGTATTGATAATAATTCAAAGATAATTATAATAAAATACAGCATTCTATAAAGATCTATTTTACAATTATCAGCTTTGCTAATCCTTTACGGTGATGCTATTAAATAATTTAATGAATTTTATCAGTAGCATAGTGCTTTTATCGTGAAAATATAGTGCGATGCATACATTTCATAAATTTTCTTGTACTGAGAAAATTATCCGGTATATAGTAAACACCAATCCCATTGTTTTAACCAGTCGTCGAACAACATAACAAAATTACCGCCAGCTGCAACGCACTCACGCATTTCGACCTTCCATGATAATCATCAGAGTACGACGGCAAACTGACTAGCGAGGATCAAACCGCATTGAATATATATGGAAATCAAATTTAGATAGGCGGCTCTCACCTCTAGCAGTCTGGCATACATTGAACTTGACTGGAAATGTCGGCTGCACAATTTCTATGCAGTCACGAACATTAACTGTCTGCAGCTTTCGCCACATATACACATATATGCAGTACAATAAAACAATAATTAAACTATAAAGTGTGTTCGCTTAATTATAATTTGTCACATACACGGCATGAAATTGCACTTACTTTTAATCAAGTATGCGCTCTATAGAAACATTCATGGTCGTTCTCCTAACTTTATTGACAGTCAAGAACATGCAAAAATATTATATTTTGCATGACTAAATAGTTATACGCGGATAATTCTCTCAGTTAAAGAAATGTATTCATCGCAAACTATTTTCATTATAAAGCATTATCACTGTAATTTAATGGCAAAGAAGAAACTTGTAAAATATTTACATTTGGAATGCTAAAATTTATTATAATTTAAAAAATTATTATTAATCCATTTTTGAAAATATTTTTTGTCTTTGAGTAAGTAGACTTAGTATATATAAAAATGAAGCCTTCGGTTTAGAAATTGTCCACCTGACTATGCTGTTTTGAAAGGCTACTGTGCATCTGATTAGCCTCTATTTACATTCGATATGAGCAAATTGTGCCGCAGTCCTATGTTTCATGTTATACTTGTCCGCGTGTAACAATAATTTTTCGGCTGGAAGAGAATTACCCAGAATGCGACGTATTTACCTAATTGCGTTTCAGTGTTGTTTTCGAGTCTCTCTAAATCTTGACCAGAACTGGATTTGATATAATGATTAATAGGATTCTCAATGCCGCGTTTTGCGTACGCGGGTAATAGCTGTACACGGGCAGTTACACAAAGATCCGATTTTTCACAATTTCCAATTTTGTTTTGTCTTTGATCGGGTTGACTTCTTTTTACTTCAACTGGAAATGCGGTTCTATCACATCTTTGTTTACTGGCGACGTTTCGGTGCCTACTTTCCAGCACCATCATCAGGCAACACAACACTGATCACAATAGCAGATTTAAGCAAATGTGGTAACCTCGTTCCAAAACCATTCTATTTATATATATTTGACTCAACACTATTTTTAATCATAGAATTTGTCTCAGTAACTAAACTCAATATATAACTTTTTATAATTAGCAGACCAATCATTACCTCACCTATACATCATCTCATCTCGTATGCAGAATATTTTAGGGGAGAGAGACAGTATCGAACCTTTTGTTATTTGTTATAACTGTATTGCTACTATGTCACGGTAATCAAAATTTAAAAATGCTAAAACTAAAACCTTGACTAGCATATATTACAGTTAAATACTGTTTGTTGCGAAGAACTAATATATATGCAAGTATGTATTAGGTTTTGCGAACCTAGTAACAAATTAGTTCAGTTGTGACCAGAAGGATAAACCAAAGGCAGCATGAACGGAAGTATAATCATGCACATTCGTTTCAGATGCTACTGGCGACTCATCAGTAGGAGTTAGGTACGCCCTTTAACCACTATATATTTATTCCACATTCTTCTACCAAATATATAGTGGTTAAAGGGCGTAATACCGGCTCCTACTGATGAGTCGCCAGTAAGCACGAAACGAATGTGCATGAGATTATACTTTCCGTTCATGCTGCCTTTGGTTGATCCTTCTGGTCACAACTGAACTAATTTGTTACTAGGTTCGCAAAACCTAATACATACTTGACTATCATATACTGTATTTTATTTAAAGCCGGGAACTCTAATGTATACAATGGTGTGTGAGGTATTGCGCACATAGCAACAAATTAGTTCAAAAATGGAGCAGCAAGTAACGTAGATGGATGGAGAGTGAATGTTATATCGACGCTTAGGTGAACGATTAAAGAGAGAAAGATAGAGATAGCCTGGACAACTAACGTTTTTCAAAAAACTAATCGTAAGCACATTGCGAAGTTAATCAACTATTGGAAATAATTGCATAAGAATATTTGCTCATATGACTAAGACAGCCTGCAAATATGGACACATTCAAAGATCAGACCTAGCTAGGCATTCGAAGGAAACTGGTCATGAAATAGACTGGGAAGGATGTAAACGCATCGCGTTATGCAACCGCAACAGATTAACTAGACTAATTAGAGAGTCAATTGAAATAAAATCAGGAAAAGGTGTACTGAATGTAACATCGGTAGAAAAATCATTGGGCCCAATATTTAATGAAGCATTTTCTATGGTCAGAAAACGTGAGGCTAGGGAACATGAATTAAGTGGGAACATAAGTAAAAAACCTGGCTTATAGAAAACTGGTTGCGAATGATCTGTACCAATATCAATTTCCTATATAGAATAGACGGATATATAGATAGGCTTATCGGTAGATTGATAGGTTTATTCTATATATATATATATATATATATATATATATATATATATATATATATATATATACGGACATTAGTCATTTTATATATTACCACTAAAATTATATATTTATTTATATATTTATTTATATATATATATATATATATATATCAAGGTGCGAAAACTACCGTGGTATCAGTCTTCTCAACACCGCATCCAAGCTGTTGGCGTCGATTATATTGAACCGCTTCTGTAATGAGCGGCATGTCCGTACCCGTCCCAATCAGGGTGGATTCCGCCCAGGCAAAGGCTGTGTTGATCAGATCTTTACATTACGGCGAGTTTTGGAACATCGCAACGAATTTCAACAACCAACCGTCGCTTGTTTTATTGACTTCCGAGCTGCTTTTGACTCTGTTGATCGCGACTCCCTATGGAACATCATGCTGCTCGACGGTATGCCCATAAAACTCGTCAATCTGATCAAGGTCTACTATGCAGCCACCAAAGCCAGAGTACGTGTTTACGGAGAAGAATCGGATGAATTCAGTCTGCACACAGGGGTTCGACAAGGATGTCCCTTGTCACCCATATTGTTCAATTATGCGGTTGACTGGATTCTGAGCAACGCGCTAACTGAGTTCCGAGGCGTTCAAGTATCAAATAACCTATGGCTGACGGATGTTGATTACGCAGACGATGTTGTTCTCCTTGCTGAGAGCTTTGGGAGCATGCAAGCCGTTTTGGATCAAGTGGCCCAGTTTTCATCAGCCGTTGGTCTGGAAATCAATGCCGACAAAACGAAAGCCTTCGCCATCGGTGTATCTTCATCTGATGAGCAGCTCACGGTGTACGACAGCCCAATCGAAACAGTCGACGATTTTACGTACCTTGGCTCAAAAATACTTCCAACTGGTCAAGCAAAGAATGAAGTCCGAACACGCATCGACCGTGCCAGACTTGCTTTCTTACAATTGAAGAACTCACTTTGGAGAAGAAGTTAAATCAGCCTCAAAACGAAAATCCGAGTCTACCAGGCTACTGTTCGCCCTGTGCTACTGTATGGCTGTGAGACTTGGCCATTACATTCTGAGGACTCCTAAAAGCTCGAAGTATTCGACCATTGGTGCCTTAGGTACATCACAAAGACAAAATGGATGGACCGAGTGTCGAACGCATCTGTTCGTCACCAATGCGGTGACATCATGCAACTATCCGTCTGGATCCAACATCGTCGACTTCAATGGTTCGGGCACGTACTACGCAAACCCGAAGACGAAATGGTACGGCAGGTGATGAACCCAGGTCAATGTGCAAACTGGCGCCGCCGCCGAGGTGGACAACTGAAGACATGGCTTGCAACAATCAAATCGGACATGGAACTCCTAGGTTTACGCAATGTTTATGGTCCGCGTCACTGGGAGCGTCATTGGCCCTCTTTATGTTCCGAAATGGCTGCCAACCGCCCGGCATGGAGAGGTTTAATCCGGGATATCAATGGAGCCGGCTTATCCTCTAAAAGGAGCCAGCCGCAGTAAAGTAAAGTAAAGTAAATCTATTTTGTGAAAAGTATTCGTCGTCCGATGGTAAACTAACTTAATATATATTCAAATTACGTCTTAGAATGCGCTGTCGTTTACGAATTCCATCAGAATCACTTTTTTGTGGCTGTCGAGCATTTGAACAGCCTATGATAAGTAACCTGGTTTGCGTCCTATATTTGCAAATCAGCGCGATCGTATATTTCATGTTTTATATTTCTTTAATAATTTTCTACCTCTGTAACGGCTCCGATCCGTTTTCTGATATATTGCCTAAATGAAATTGATATATTTGCGAGGAACCAATCAAATCTAGCGAAATTTGCCGGGCGTTTACACTACATCGGGTTTTCGTGAATTATATAAATCCATGCCCGTAATGTTGGCTAGTAAAAAGCTCCTCAACGTGTGACATATTTATCTAATAGCTTTTCATAGATTTTAATTCAATTCTCTGTTTATCCTGACAAGAACATCGGTGGAAAATCAATTTTTGACACAAGATGAAATGAAATGTCTTTCTCTGCAATCGGGATTTTGTATGGGCGAGTTTCAGTGACTAGCAGTTGTATTAAATTTAAAATGCTGTTCATGAGGTCACAGTGTGCGTATACACCTATTGGAATGTGTGTGTAACTTCACAAAAGAAGTTGATAAGATAATTAAGTGATAACACATATACATATATACGCAATACTATTTAACAATAATTGATTGCACGGGTGGTGGTAATAATTATTTAATTCAAGTTTGCGAGCTTGAAGTAAACACCAATCCCATTGTACTTATTCAGTCATCGAACAACATAACAAAACTACCGGCAGCTGCAACGCACTGACGCGTTTCGACCTTCCATGATCATCATCAGAGTACGACGGCAAATTGACTATCGAGGATCACTCTCATTCAGAGTCGATTGAAATAACATTACGGAAAGATGTAATGAATGTAACATCGGTAGAAAAATCATTAGGCCCAATATTTAATGAAGCATTATCTAGGATCAGAAAACGGGAGGCCGCGGAACCTGAATTAATTGCGAATGACCTATACCAATATAAATTCCTATATATATATGTTTCTCAATAAAATGTTTCAGAAGATAGTATACAGATTTATCAATGGTTAGGGTATAGGACATTAGTTTGGAGACATCTGACTCACACTGTTGCTTTTAATTTATATATTTATATTAGATGTGAATATCTAAAAATAATAATACTAATAATAATAATAATAATAATAATAATAAAATAATAATAATAATAATCTTAATAAGTGGTCCTAGAGAAGATATTCATGTTTAACAGCTATCAAGTGTCTATTGATAAGGAACTCAAAATGTGGGAGATAGACGGATATATAGATAGGCTTATCCGCAGATAGATAGGTCTATTCTATATAAATAATATATATATACATATACATATACGTACATTAATCATTTTATATTTTACCATTTAAATATATATATATATATTTAAGGATGTATAAATATTGGAATAATAATTAACTAGGAGGGAGAAGAAAAGAAGAAAAAACAAACAATTAATGATATCAATTTACATATAATACATTTTACTCAAACGGTATTTTATTTTTATATATATGTTTTTATACATATTTATATGTATTTGGACATAAAGTAATAAATAAATAATAATATTATTTTAAATATTCATGGTTAACAGCTAACAAATGTCGTTCTAATATATATATATATATATATATATATATATATATATATATATATATATATATAATATATATATATATATATATATATTATATATTTTTTTTACATATATATGTATATAGGTATAATGATTTATTTATTCCTATGAAAACCATTAATTTGTCCTCACTCTCTCTACCTTTCTCTTCAATTTTTAACTTAAGCGTCGCAATGATATTCATTCTCTTTTCACCTAGGTTTCTTTCTGCACCATATTTGTATTTTTTCATGCCTTTGTCTATTGTTTCAATATTCCTTTATCCCTTGTCTTGTCTGTGAAATCTTCAATGTGTTTGAAATCTAACATATATAATCTCGCGAGTAATATGGATCTTATTTTTGTCTTCTCTCTAATCAGTTCAAATTTACGTTTGTTTAGTTTCTTAATCGATATTTTTATTAAATGTAAACAAAGCTCATGCTTAAGAGTATTTCCTACTTTATCCAAAACGAATGAAAGTTTAAACCTAAAACATTTCGGTATAACATTAAATTTTAAACATTTATTAAGGAACGAGGTATTTTCCGCTTGCCATACATTGAAACCTAAATAAAAAGTTGAATACACATCTTCTATTGCGCAACACATGATGGAAACATCGCACGTATGTTCTCCAGACGTAGCATTCAACAAAAGGGAGCTAGCCACATATGAAGCCTTATGAATAAACAAATTGCAGTCGGATTTATGTAAGCAGAAGAAGCACGTACAAGCATTGAGCTTGAACTGGATGTGACGCACGCAATTTGATTGGTTTCTATTTTTCACACTCTCTTTGTTCACATATTTCTATCTTGTTTTGCTTTCCAATTTATATATAAAGATATGTTCATGAGTAGATATTTGAAAAGACCATGAGAAAGAAAATTTTCTTATATCTGATAAAATTTCTTTTTGTTTTTGCACACAGGAAGGGTATAATGAATATATATAGTTTAGTTGTCGAGTGAGGGCATTCATGTGCGCTAGACATATGCATATATTGAGTTTAGTTACTGAGACAGATTTTATATTTAAAATCAATGGTGAGTCAAGAAATAAAATATACATAGAACGGTTTCGGTACGCGGTTACTGTATTTGCTTTAATCTGCTATTGCGAGTATTGTGCTGTGTAAATATGTGAAAAAATAGACCTGAAGTTTAACAAACGAAACAAATGAAGCAAGCAATATATACATGGTTTTGACACAGATATTTAAATGGAAAAATTAATTTATACAGGATATGAATATAAATGTTTATTTGGTTAACATAGGTTTCGTTAGTTTAGACTCTGTATTCGGTCTTATCCAAACGATAGTATGATGCTATATTCTTTCAAAATTTTTATTAACCTCTCTCTCTCTCTGTCTATAACCTATTGCAAACAGGATTGGATTAGGTAAACTGGGGTATTTGAAAATTAATTAATGAAATCAAAATTTTCTTGATCCTTCTACGCGTCCGTAACAGCAATTAAATATAGAGACATCATGCAAAGGCGTGTATGTCAATCCATAGGGTTTGCTTATAGTTATTCTAAAAATGTCACTTTAGTGGATTACACATGTGTCTATAAGTGGTTGTGTTCGCGAAGGGGGTGACATGGATAAGTCTGTGCTTATATTTGAGTATCAAAGATTAGGTATGAAGACCAGATATTAGGAAGAAAATAAAAAATAATTCTGGAATTAAAATAAATATAAATATATATTTGTCATGAATGAGGATACCACATTTGCCTCAAGTTGTTTTTTTCCCTGTGCGTGTGGTGTCAAACCTGAAGATGGGACTGGAAAATAAGTCTCGAAAATTTGGAAAAAGAAGAGTGGAAAAACATAGGGTTGAGTATCATCTCAGTTTGGCACAAAGACCATAATTTCATAATTGACTTAGTCAGATTTAAAGTTGTTTCAATTCATTTGTGCTTGAATGGAACTATCGGCTCCATAATTTCTATACCGTCAGGAACAAAACAAATTTCAGCTTTCTCCACACCTATATTTGTTATACCTTTAATACGTAAGGCAAATTGTTGTCTCGCATACAGGCTGTAACCTGTGCAAGCAAAATATTTGTGCAATAACTTTAATAATATCAGCTGCCGGTTAAATTTACCTGTCTCAATTAGTAAAGGCGTATATCATTTAGCATAATCTTTCATTCACCTTGATAGTCACAAAATATTTTTTAACTACATACAATAATCTTGTTAAATAAGAAAACGTTTCATCCGAAAGGATAAATATGTCTTTTATTGAATATTCACCTTTCCACGCGAACTCGGCGGAAGTCTTAGAAAGCAAGCTCCAACGCGCATTGTAAATCAAAATCAAAAACAATTAATGGAGGCTTGTGTTCGCCATTCATACATAGTGTATATTTTGTTCAAATTGCGAAATAACTTTGGTCATTAATTTTTCATTATATAAGTGTTCATTTGGCGAACCATTATTCATTTAGTTTATATTATTGAAAAGTCTAAAGCCGGACAAAGAATGTGATTGAAAATATATTTTATTGTCGATTCAAAAGGTCGATTATTATACTTCAAGCCAAACAATCACGACGTAAACTATAATGTGTTCATTTAATTTAAACGTGTGACATCCGCGGCTTGAAATTGCAGTTACTTTTAATCAAATATTTGCTCTACGGAAATATTCATTTTCGTTCTCCTAACATTAATGACAGTCCAGAACGTGCAACAATATTTTATATTTCATGATAAAATAGGTAACTTCGGAAATTTCTCTCAGTTACAAAAAAAATTTTTTTTAATGTTAGCAAAGCATTCTATTTTTACGATAAAAGCACTATCCTACTGATAAAATTCATTAAATTATTACATAACTTCACCGTAAACGATTGGCAAGGGAGACACTTGTAAAATATCGATCATTTGTTAACTTACCTCTTCTAGCATCCTATACTTGCAAATCTTTGATGTTGTATTATGTTTCTGGACTTGCATCTGACACGATGTCTCACCTAATCACATGGATTTCAGTCACGCCAATCTGCTTGTTGCTGCATATCTAAGCATACCTGCTTGATTATATATTAGTCGGACTTCTACGTGTACCAACCAGACCGGTGTTACCACAGATCTTCAACAAGACAATTCTTAACCTTTATAGAGAAACTCATTTTTGTGGTTTCGTCAACTATACTTATTCGAGGGAACACCAGCCAGTCAACCAGAGTCAGCCTCAAGTGTCGATGAGTACTTCTTGACACTGAAAACTACAAAACTTTCCCAGCATTTGCCGGAGCAAGCAATTCCAGTAAATGTCTCGCATTATTTACGGCCTTTAACTATTTTGTAACGTCGCACAGAATTTACTTGCAGCCGCGGATTTTACAACTTCATTAACTCCCTAAACACGCGACGTATTTATCTAATAGCCTTTCATAATTTTTATTTCAAGTCTCTCTAAATCCTGACAAGAACATCGATGGAAAATCAATTTGTGATAAAAGATAAAATGTACCGTCTTGCTCTTCAATCGGGATTTCGTATGGGCGAGTTTCTATGACTAGCAGTTGCATAACATTTAAAATGCTGTTCACGCTGACAAAGGTTGCGAATATTAATGGAGATGACTTTGAAATGGTGGCATATACATGTTGGAACGCGTGTGCAACTTCACAAAAGCAATTGAAAAGATAATTAAGTGATATCTCACTTCTCTTCGGCAGTCCATTCGGATTCAAATAAAATCCATTAAAACGCTGCTACGAGGATGAAATTAAGGAATAATGTCAAAAAGTGAATTAAATACATCAAGATCTATAAATCGATCATAGCCAGAAACAACTTCAGATTGTAAAACTGTGAGATTAACAAAGAAGTTGCAAATAATTCTTTAAGTCAAGTTTGCGAGCTTGAAGTAAACACCAATACCTTTGTATTTAACAAGTCGTCGAACAATATAACAAAACTGCCGCCAGTTATATTGTTAGACGACTGGTTAAATACAATGGGATTGGTGTTTACTTCAAGCACGCAAACCTGATTTAAAGAATTGTTACCACCATCCGCGCAATCAATTATTGTTTAGTTGCAACGGTTCGCAATAAACTGATGCACGTATATTAGTTCTACGCGTCAAGGAATATCTAGACGAATGAATATTCATTTCAATTAGACATGGTGAGCGTAATTACTCATGATAGTAATATGACGGATCAATGTTGAAAGAGACAACGTCGGCTTCAATTTGGTATTATTCTTTAGTAATCTAATTAAAAAGTGCAGGTGAAAGCATTTCCAAACTCACGGTTGATAAATAATCTACCGAATAGTGGGATCTAAAAAGCTTTGTGCCCACTGAATGACTCCGTGTAAAAAAACGGACAGATGTAAAACCAATAACGACGAGTGACTAAATATCTGACAGATTAAGGATTTCGAGGCCATCAAAAAGCTGTAATCACCAACTGCGCAATTAATAATTGATTATACACGTGTGCCTATTCTTGAAACAAGGTTTGTACGATTGATATTGATACCAATCCCTTCGAATCTAAATATTTGCAGAACGCAGCTCACATATAGCTAGTCACATCTAATTTATCTCACGCTCACAAACCTGGTTTATGAAGCAGTTAAAGTTTTGTATTAACAAATATTTTATTTATAATTTATATTGACAAATGTATTTTACTAATGATGCAGGTTTTTTTATCAAATTCTGAACTCTGATTAAAGCAATATTCCGCTTAATTTTATTTTATTGACTTTTGTATTAATAGATCGGAACTGATAAACACAATTCACGTACATTACGAACAGTTCTCTTAATCCAGATATTTTAATATAAATGCCAGCAAATACAGCATGAATTTATATTATAAATTGTTGATAAAGTTTTTCACCCCGCCAATGGTTTATATATTTCAAGGATTAAATAATATCAGCATGAAATTAGAGCACACCTAGAATCCATTGGATAGGTAAATATTACTTAATATAGTCTATTAAATATACGTGCTACCGCACATACATGAGAATTATATTATATTAATTGGATCCAACATTTAGAGAAACTTACCTAACTCTCTTCGCATAAAATTGAAATAATTCGTTTATTTTATGAAATTGTACGAACGACAATAACCGTTAAGTTCTAAATAGCAGTTCTGACAAAGCAATAAAAAATTAAGTCACAATTAATTAAAGAACGCGCACTGCATCAATGCAGTGAACAGAGTTGGTAGTTTAACAATGAATGACCCTTTCCTATATGTCCAGTCTAGAATCTATTCCCAACTGACAAGTTTGAATTTCAGATTGCAATTATGAAAATCTCAAGCAAAATATTCTCAAGCTGTCAGTTCTACAAGTTATAAGTTTCAAAAAGCACTCCCCGCTACAAGAAAATTAATAGGCCGTGAAGAAGTGAGTTATCATTAATTGGCTTTCCACTTGCTTTTGTTGATATACACTCGCATTCCAACGTGTATATGCCACCATTTCTAAATCGTTTCTATAAATATACGCAAACTGTGTCCGTGTGAACTGCATTTTAAATGTTATGCAATTGTTCGTAGGTAAAACTCGTCCATACAAAATCCCGATTGAGTAGCAAGACATTTAATTTTACCTTGTGCCGAAAATTAATTTTCTATCCATGTTCTTGTCAGGATCTAGAGAGACTCGAAATAAACACTATAAAACGCTGTTGACCTGTTAGATAATCACATCGCACGTTGGGACATTTTTCAATGGAAATCTGCACGTTAGGAAAATTTATAAATCTCGAAAAGTCGGATGTAGAACAACATCATATTTACACTTAAACAAATATGAAAGAAGCACATCAAACATACGATAATTTACCATAAGATGCTAATTATGGAAGGTCGAAACGCGTCACTGCGTTGCGACTAGCGGTAGATTTGTTATGTTGTTCGATGACTGGTTCAATACAATAGGATTGGTGTTTACTTCAAGCTCTCAAACTTGATTTAAAGAAAACTTTTCTGTTATTGTCTCCAAATCCTAGTTCGTCTTGAATTCCTTATGCTAACTGCGAGGCCTTCGCTCCGTCCAGATTTGGTGAACTGTACCCATGATAGAAGGTATTAAGCCTAAATTATGAAGGTGAGACTGCATGGGCGAGTAAGTTTTAGCTCGATGTGGAAAATTGTCTTCGCCCAACAGGCGTTGATCAGTATTCGTACAAAATTTGTTTAGAATGGCACAAAAACTAAGCATTCAAGAAATAAACATTTTATAGCTTCCGCCACACGTGTATAGGTCATGTTATAATCAATAAATAATTGCTCAGGTTGTGATTAAAATTCTTTAAATCACATTTGCGGTCTCCAGGTAAACACAAGTCCAATTTCTTTAATGGTTCGAAAAACATAGCTAGACTACCACCAGTGTGATGACGACCATGGAACGTCGTAAGGCTTTAATAAATGCACATTACACCAGTTTGCGTATCTTCTGCGACTGGTCGAAAAAATAGAATCGCTGATTACATCAAGTTTGCAATGTTAATTTAAATAATTTTGACAAATTTCCTAAAGTGATCTTTCACTGATGCCATGACAAGAATTAGGCAGACGGACAATAAATTGTATCAAACTGAATTGTGGCTTCCGATGAATTAACTTTCAGAGTTGGAACGCCAAAAAATATTTTTTTGGCCATTTGAATCATTATTCCATTTAAACATATAATGAAATTTTAACGAATGTTTCTTTCACTTCATTTCATGTTGAACTGTGTGGTGTAATGTGCACAACAAAATAGTAGATGAGCTCGAAAATCTTAAACTATCTAAATTTATTTTATCAGTATCCTTTCATTTATACGGAGTTAGTCGATTAGAACAAATGTTTCAACATCGTATATAAATATATATATATATATATATATATATATATATATATATATATATATATTCTTATTCGACAAGCATATTGTGGTCAATTTAATCAAATCACAGATGATTTTCAGTGTATAATTTCATCGATTTATGATCAGAGACTGTTGCACAATACTGTCTATCCTGCTGTCACATTTATTCGCAATGAGAATTTCATATCCAGTTTGTGAAAACTACTTTTACCTCCGTGTAAAATTGAAGCGTGATTATCTAAGAGCATTCTGATTTACCTCTTACTTTTATTTGCGGAGATTTTAACATTTAAAACATTTTTTCTATGCAATAATTGATTCTTTTCCCTCTCAAAATCTGAAGTTGTTTAGATTTAAACTATTTAGAACAATGAGTTTCTAACTATAATCGATTGCTAGTTTAATTGCACTATGCTACTGATAAAATTCATTAAATTAATAAATAAAATCACCGTAAACGGTTGACAAAGAAATCACTTGTCAAATATTTGCGCATTAAATTCTGAAATTTATTTCAAATATCTGTGAATTAATATCAAATCTATTTAGTGAAAAGTATTCGTCGTACTATGGTGAACTAACTTAATATATATGCAAATTAAGTCTTGAAAGGTGCTTTCGTTCACGGATTCCCGCAGAGTTATTTATTGTGAGGCTGTCGAGCATTTGACAGCCCATGATAAGTAACCTGTTTAAACTCCCTATGTTTGCAGATTAGAGCTGCGATCGCATATTTCATGCGCTACTTTTATATTTGTTTAATAATTTTCTACCTATGTAACGGCTCAGATCTATTCGTTGATATATTGCCTAAATGAAATTGATATATCATTAACGGAGAACCAATCATATCCCGAGAAATTTGCCGTTGAGCAAAGGCGTGCGTGGCACAAATATATTAGCACGGTGCATTTACAATGCACGGTCACACAAGCTTACATTTCCGTCCTGTGCACTACGCGTGATTGATGTCGCTCTCTAATTGACTGTTGCCATATGACTTCTGGACTGGTGTCTGTTAGGCTGTGTCACCTAGTCACTTGGTGCCAGCCACCACGGTATTGCCGCAGATCTTCAACAAGACTATAGTGAGCCTTCAAACAGCAACTGACCTCGCTGTTTTCGACAACTCTACTTATCTAGTGCATCCAAAGGAGCGAACATGTCAGCCTACCAGAGCTGGCCTCAGGTGTCTAGGAGTACTTTTTAGACACTGCAACACTACCAAACTTTCAGGCAGTTGCCGGAGAACCCAATTACGACCCTGATAAAGGCCACCTACACAAAATTAAATGAAATGTCTTCCTCCGCAAATGGGAGTTAAATTCATCATGATCTATCAATCAATAATAGTCAGTAATATTCATCGAAACATCCTAAGATTGTAAAACAGTGAGGTCGTCAAAGTAATAGCAACGACTCATTAAACGAACATTGGTTGCACGGGCGGTGATAACAATTATTATAATCAAGATTGCGGTCTTGATATAAGCACCTGACCCATTAATTTCTTACATATGTCAGTATAAACTAAGAATTTTATAGTGCAGAAAAGGCAATTTATCCAGTAGACCGGTTTCGTCCTTATTGGGAACTCATCATGTACTGGCCAGAAATTGCCGCGGACAGGGCTCGAACCTGGGCACGTCTGCTTTGGAATCTGGTGCTCTAACCACTGAGCCACTCTGTCCGGGGCAATTTCTGGCCAGTACATGATGAGTTCCCAATAAGGACGAAACCGGTCTACTGGATGAATTGCCTTTTCTACACTATACAGTTCTTGGATTATAATAATTCTCCACATTTTACACACTACAACACCTTAGGTTCAACAGTCCAACATTACTTGGCCAAATACATCGCGGGCTATGGGTGTAGTACCGGCTCCTACTGATGAGGCCTCAGTTCGCAAGAAACCTGTGTGTACATGAGATTAATTTTTTTGTACTGGCCTAGACACACCCGTCTGGTCCTATTTGAATTAATATCTTATTAGGTTCGCAACAAACTGATGCAAGTATATTAGTTCTACGTATCCAAGAATATCTAGACGAATGAATATTCATTACAATTTGAGCTGGTGCAATAAGCGTAATTATTCATGATAGAAAATGGATGGATCAGTATTCAAAGAAACAATTTGTCCTTCAATTTATTATTATCCCAGAGCAATCTAATCAAGAAACAGCAGGTGTCCATCTGTTAGAATAATTTGTAAAGACTTTAATTAATTTTACAATAATTGATTGCGCGGTTGGTGGTAACAATTCTTTAAATCAAGTTTGCGAGCTTTAAGTAAACACCAATCCCATTGTATTTAACCAGTCGTCGAACAACATAACAAAACTACCGCCAGCCGCAACGCACTGACGCGTTTCGACCCTCCATGATCATCATCAGAGTACGACGGCAAACTGACATTAACTAGTTGTACGAATATTGGTCAATACCTGTTAATCGACTACCATTTGGCCTATCATGCTATAACTTACTAACCCATGTAGTCTAACTTTCATAAGTTAGGCTTATTTCCTCACACCATAAGTACAATTCACCCCATTCGGTAAGAGCGAGCGCCTCACCGTTCGCATAAGGAAGTCAAGACGAAAAAGATGAACTTTGTTCTAGGATTTTGAGACAATAATATACAACACTGGTGTCTTATAAGGTCTCAGTATATAGCCTATACAGACAATAGTTCTCAATAAACGGTAAAAGGTTCAGCAACATGGCAGTTTGTCACAACGGTTAATATTTTATAATTAACTTTGTTAAATAGATATTTCAGTTCATAAAATGAAGCTCATAAAATTTATATTGGAATTCATTGTACCCTTCCTGTGTGCAAAAACAAAAAGAAATTTTATCAGATATAAGAAACATTTCTTTCGCATTGTCTTCTCAAATATCTACTAATGAATATATCTTTATATATAAATTGGAAAGCAAAACAAGATATAAATATGTGAACATAGAGAGAGTGTGAAAAATAGAAACCAATCAAATTGCGTGCGTCACATCCAGTTCAAGCTCAATGCTTGTACGTGCTTCTTCTGTTTGCATAAATCCGGTTGTAATAATACGAAGCCTTATGGATAAACAAATTGCAGCCAGATTTATGTAAGCAGAAGAAGCACGTACAAGCATTAAGCTTGAACTGGATGTGACGCATGCAATTTGATTGGTTTCTGATTTATACACTCTCTCTATGTTCACTTATTTCTATCTTGTGTTGCTTTCCAATTTATATATAAGATATGCTCATTGGTAGATATTTGATAAGACAATGCGAAAGAAATGTTTCTTATATCTGATAAAATTTCTTTTCTTTTTGCACACAGTAGCCGACATTTCCAGTCACGTTCAATGTCTGCGAGTCTGCTAGAGGTGAGAGCCGCATATCTCAATTTGATTTCTATATATATCTATGGCTTTGATCCCCGATAGTCAGTTTGCCGTCGTACTCTGATGATGATCATGGATGTTCGAAACGCGTCAGTGCGTTGCGGCTGGCGGTAGTTTTGTAATGTTGTTCGACGACTGGTTAAAAACAATGGAATTGGTGTTTACTTCAAGCTCGCACACTTGATTTAAAGAAGAGATTAACTTGTAGGTGTGCTGCCCACATGAACTCAGAAAAAAATTTACTCGATCTTGCCAAATGCATTTGTGACCGGACACTGCGCGGGGAAAACTGGATGTGACTTTTAAAAACAAAATTTCAGCCAAAATTAATAATGCAAATTCCTAAATATCACTTTCTTGATTTATTGATTATATTTAATAGACTATATTAAGTAATATTTACATGTCCAGTGGATTTCTATGTCTGCGCTAATTTAATGCTGATATTATTTAATCCATGAAATATATAAATCATGGTATGTTGGAAAAACATATTAGCAATTTAGAATATAAATTCATGCTGTATTTGCTGGCATTTATATTAAAATATCTTAATTAAGAAAACTGTTCGAAATGTACGTGAATTGGATTTATTAGTTCCGATCGATTAATCCAGAAGCCAATAAAATTAAATTAAGCGAACAATTACTTTAATCGGAGTTGAGATGTTGATAAAAAAACCTACATCATTATTAACACACATTTGTCAATATAAACTATGAATAAAATATTTCTTAATGTAAACTTTAATTCCACCATGTGTACGCCACCACTTCAAAGTCATCTCTATTAATATACGCACGCTGTGTCCGCCTGAAAGCATTTTAAATATACAACTGGCAGTCACAGACAGTACATTTTATCTTGTGTCAAAATGTGATTTCCATTGACGCTCTTCTTAGGATTTAGAGAGACTTGAAATGAAAGTTATTAAAGGCTATAACATGAAATCTTAGAGCGATCAAATTGTCACAGGCTATTCGAATGTTCGACAACCTTACAAAATCCATGTGCAAAATAAAAACTTAACACATATCTCGATTTGATTTATATATATACTAAACACGTTTAATATAAGGAGAAGAATAATTTTCATTAAGAAAATTTTTTGAAATGCAACAATACTACTAATAAATTTCAGTATTGCATATTAATATATTTGACAATTTTCACCCTTTACAATCGTTTACTACGATGTTTTATAGTAATTTATTGAATTTCATCAATAGTATATTGCATTATCGTGAAAATATTGTGCGATGAATACACTTCTAAAATTTCCTTGTTACTCAGAGAATTATTCAAAGTAGCCTATTTGAGCATGCAATATAAAATATTGTTGCATGTTCTGCCATGTCAATCCAGTTAAGAGAACGAACATGAATGTTTCTATAGAGTGCATACTTGATTAAAAGTAACTGCAATTTTATGCCGTGGATGTGACACATTATAATTAAGCGAACACGCTTTATAGTTTGAAACCAGATTGTTTGGTTTGGTGTATAATAACCACAGGAACATGGGTATTTTTACAATCACGCATAACGAAATGCTGAACTAACATAATGAAAAATGTGAGAAAATCTAACATTGACATGCGTCA
Source organism: Eudiplozoon nipponicum (assembly GCA_029291075.1). NCBI lineage: Eukaryota > Metazoa > Platyhelminthes > Monogenea > Mazocraeidea > Diplozoidae > Eudiplozoon > Eudiplozoon nipponicum. The sequence continues at coordinate 19,078 of JAQBSW010007338.1, read as the reverse complement.
CGTATAAACACGGAGAATTCACCAAGCGGAATTCAACTCTGCACAAGGAACAGAACTGTGAAATTAAATATCGCCAAAGAACCAATTTGCATAGATGCAATTCTCTTTTTACAATAAATGAACAATAATTTTCACAATTTTTTTTTCTAGTAACTGAGATAATTTTCCGAAGTTACCTATTATATCATGCAATATAAAATATTGTTGCATGTTCTGGCCTGTCAATAAAGTTAGAAGAACGAAAATGAATGTTTCTGTAGAGCGCATACTTGATTAAAAGTAACTGCAATTTCATGCCGTGGATGTCACACGTTAAAATTAAACCAACACACATTATAGTTTGCGTCGAGATTGTATGGCTTGATGTACAACAATCGACTTTTTGAATCGGCTATAATATATATATTCAATCACATTCTTTGTCCGGCTTTAGACTTTCCAATAAAATAAACTAAATGGATAGTGATTCGCCAAATGAACACTTATATAAGGCAAAATTAATGACCACAGTTATTTCGCAATTTGAACAAAATATACACTATGTATGAATGGCGAACACAAGTCTCCATTAATTGTTTTTGATTTTGATTTACAATGCGCATTGGAGCTTGCTTTCTAAAACTTCCGCCCAGTACGCGTGGAAAGGTGAATATTTAATAAAAGACATATTTATCCTTTCGGATGAAACCTTTTCTTGTTCAACTCAACCCTATGTGCGGCTGTATAAGTTTTTCCACTCTACTTTTTCCAAATTTTCGAGACTAATTTTCCGGTCCTATCTTCAATTTTGAAACCATACACACAGGAAAAAAAACAACTTGTTGCAAATGTGGTATCCTCATTCAAGACAAATATATATTTATATTTATTTAAATTTCAGAATTATTTTTTATTTTCTTCCTAATATCTGGTCTTCACACGTAATCTTTGATACTCAAATATAAGTACAGACTTATCCACGTCACCCCCTTCGCGAACACAACCACTTATAGACACATGTGTACTCCACTAAAGTGACATTTTTAGAATAACTATAAGCAAACTCTATGGATTGACATACACGCCTTTGCATGATGTCTCTATATTTAATTGCTGTTCCGGACGCGTAGAAGGATCAAGAAAATTTTGATTTCAATAATTAATTCTCAAATACCCCAGTTTACCTAATCCCATCCTGTTTGCAATAGGTTACAGACAGAGAGAGAGAGGTTAATAAAAATGTTGAAAGAATATAGCATTATACTATCGTTTGGACAAGACCGAATACAGAGTCTAAACTAATGAAACGTATGTCCACCAAATAGACATTAATATTCATATCCTGTATAAATTTATTTTTCCATTTAAATATCTGTGTAAAAACCTTGTACATATCTTTGCATATATATATATATATATATATATATATATATATATATATATATATATATATATGTGTGTGTGTGTGTGTGTGTTTGTGTGTAATAAATTAGCAAGATTACATTTTTAATTAAAATTTTTAATTTACTTATTTATATTAACATATACCCACGCAATATCCGAAGCATATATAGATAATCATATAAAAAACCATGTGGGTTTTTCCCACAACTTTGTATCGTCCTTTTATCCCACATTCCTCACTCAAATATAAAGTGGATAAAGGGCGTAATACCGGCTCCTACCGATGAGTCGCCAGTAAGCACGAAGCGAAAGTGCAGAAGAGTATGCTTTTCTTTCATGCTGTCTTTGGTTTATCCTTCTGATCACAAATGAACTAATTTTTTACTAGGTTCGCAACACCTAATATATACTTGCATATATATTAGCTCTCCGCAACAAACAGTATTTAAATGTTATACAGAGATAATGACCTTTACATTCAAACACGCACACACACAAACACAAACACATACACGCTTACCAACCAGCCAAAACAAGAAACAGAAGTAAAAGCGAGTCAGATTTGTTACCACTAGCATAATCAATTGTAAACCCAAAATGTATATATATACAACATTCTGCACATGAGATGATATTATGTACACCGGGAATCGATCAGCTAACAATGGAGGCACTATCGATGGGCCGAAATTATGGAATACATCCTTCTAATAAATGCGATGTTGATTTTGAGGCAGCATTTGAATTGCTATTTGAACAAACAGCTGACTTGGAGCCTACCAGTATTGATTATAAAAATTGGTTCAAGGCTACACTAGTTGATCAGGCTTCACATTTGAAAATCGTCTAAATGCGCAGAGCAGCATGCGTTGACAAAGCAGCATCTAAATGCACTTAGAAATATCAGCAGAAATGCAGACATCAAAATACTACGCGCTGATAAAGGAAAGAGCGTAGTTATAATGGACAAATCTGACTACGTACAAAAGATGGAAAACGTGTTAAAGGACAATACAAAATTCACACGTCTAGACGATAAATCAGATGAAATAGACAAGGTGGAGCGCAAAGTAAAAAATGAAACTAAGATTTTGACAGATGCCGGTTATATTGATGAGGCCACTGCACAGAACCTCAAGCCAGTTGGATCATATACACCAACAATGTACGGATTACCAAAAACAAAAAAAGGTTGTCATATGAAGTCAATTTTATCAATGGTAAATTCTCCATTTCATGCACTAGCTAAATGGTAAGTTCATTTACTTGAACCATTACATAAACTACTAGGTAATTATTCGGTTGGAGATTCGTTTGAGTTTTTAAGCAAAATTAAAGATATAAATGGTAAAAACAAGATTATGGTATCTTTTGATGTTACGTCTCTGTTTACAAATGTTCCAATTGATTAAACCATTGGCATTATAGTCAAAGCGGTAGAACACGACATATTACCATCGCCGGTGCCAGGTCACACTCTACGCAAGCTTATCTTATTATACATGAATGATGTACGGTTTCGTTTTATTGGAAGCATCTAAAAACAGACTGATGGTGTGGCAATAGCAAGCCCCTTATCTCCAGTACATGATGAGTTCCCAATAAGGACGAAACCGGTCTACTGGATGAATTGCCTTTTCTACACTATACAATTCTTAGTTTATACTGACATATGTAAGTAATTAACGGGTCAGGTGCTTATATCAAGACCGCAACCTTGATTATAATAATTGCTACCACCGCCCGCGCAACCAATGTTCGTTTAATGAGTCGTTGCTATTACTTTAACGACCTCACTGTTTTAAAATCTTACGATGTTTCCATGAATATTACTGACTATTATCGATTGCTAGACCATGGTGAATTTAACTCATTTTTTACGTTATTCCTTAAATTCGTCATCGTAGCAGCGTTTCAATAGAATTTTATTTGAATCTAAATGGACTGACAAAGAGAAAAGAGTTATCACTTAATTATCTTATCAACTTCTTTTGTGAAGTTAAAACATGTGTATACGCACACTGTGACCGCATGAACAGCATTTCAAATGTTATGCAACTGCTAGTTACTGAAACTCGCCTATACAAAATCCCGATTGCCGAGGAAGACATTTCATTTAATTTTGTGTCAAAAATAAATTTTCCACCGATTTTATTGTCAGGATTTAGAGAGAATTGAATTAAAATCTATGAAAAGCTATTAGAAAAATTTGTCACACATTGAGGAGTTTTTACTAGCCAACATTACGGGCATGAATTTATATAATTCACGCAAACCCGATGTAGTGTAAACGCCCGGCTGCAAGTAAATGCCTTGCGACGTTACAAAATAATTAAAGGCCGACTATGATGAGAGATAGTTACTGTAGGTGGCCCTTATCAGGGTCGTAATTGGGATTTCTGGCAACTTCCGAGAAAGTTTGGTAGTGTTGCAGTGTCTAGAAATACTCCTAGACACCTGAGGCCAGCTCTGGTAGACTGGCTTGTGTTCCTTCCTTTGAATGCACCTAGATAAGTAGAGTTGTCGAAAACATAGAGGTAAGTTGTTTTTTGAAGTCTCAGTATAGTCTTGTTGAAGATCTGCGGCAATACCGTGGTAGCTGGCACCAAATGATTAGGTGACACAGCGTAACAGACGCAAGTCCAGAAGTCATGTGCCAACAGTCAATTAGAGAGAGCGACATCAATCACGCGTAGTGCACAGGACGGAAATGTCAAGCTTGTGTGACCGTGCATTGTGAATGCACCGTGCTAATATATTTGTGCCACGCACGCCATTGTTCAACGGCAAATTTCGCGGGATATGATTGGTTCCCCGTTAATTATATATCAATTTCATTTAGGCAATATATCAACGAATTGTTTAAATCAAGTTTGCGAGCTTGAAGTAAACACCAATCCCATTGCATTTAACCAGTCGTCGAACAACATAACACAACTACCGCCAGCCGCAACGCACTGACACGTTTCGACCTTCCATGATCGTCATCAGATTACGACGGAAAACTGACTACCGAGGATCTAACCGCATTGAATATATATTAGTCTGCTCATGTAATGGCGGATTTAGTCAGCCAGTCAGTCGATTATTGGTCTGTACCTGCAAAGTTTGATTTAGTCAGCCAGTCAGTAGGCTATTAGTCAGCACAGGTAAAGATGGATTTAGTCAGACAGTCAATTGGCTATGTTTCCGCGCAAGTTTAAGCGGATTGTAAAGTGTAGAAAAGGCTATTCATCCAGTAGACTGGTTTTGTCCTTATTGGGAACTCATCATGTTCTGGACAGAATTTGCTGCGGACAGGGCTCGAATCTGGGCACATCTGCTACGGAATAAATGAAAGAAATACAGTATGAACAAAAATTGAAACAGCATGCAATTGAGTATTAGGTGTTGCGCACCTAGTAAAAATTAATTGCAATAGTAACCGAAGGATAAACCAAAGTCAACATGAGCGGCAGGTATTACCTAATGTGCACATTCATTCCGTGCTTGCTTATGACTAATTATTAGCTTTTATGTCAGTACTCGATAGCAATACTATGGTTGCCGAGTCGGTAAATGATAACAACGCTATGGTTGCCGAGTAGGTACATGGTACCTACAAAATGGATTTCAATATTTTATCATGTAATGTGGGAGAGTTGGGCGTTAAAATACTTATACGAATTCGTATTCAAGCGGTAATGGTCATAACGTCACATAAACTCTCAGGTAATTCGACATCAACGCCAATACACTACATATATAATAAATAAAACTTCCTTCAAAATATCCTACATTTCATCAAAATCGAGAAATAAAATTACCGTCCTACTGTCCCACATTTCTGGACCAAATATATAATTCTTAATGGGCGTGATACCGGCTTCCACTGATGATTTATCAGTAAGCATTTATTGCAGTACATAATACACAATTGCATTATCTATTTTGTTAAAAATTTACCCATGTATTAAAAGAGATACATAATCTATTTTATTCTCAAAACTGCAAAATTTTAAATGGTTTTATCCGCCTTTGTATGGAATGCAATGATGCTACTTAATGTGTATTTAGTAGCATTTCCTATTGTTTGATCATTATTCCATATTATCTCACTGCGGACTGGTGCGAGCTGATTGCCTATCGGCTTATATGCGCGTTTTCACTTTTTCGTTACCACGTTTTAATTAGTACATACCTGTTTCTTCTCACACTTTAAAACGAAATTTGCACAATGAATCAGAAAAGTTGGCAAATACAATTACATCTTAAGAGTGAACCAAATGCTCCCGAGTTGAAATCCCGACTTAAAAGGTCATTACATAAGTGAAACCATTAATAATGCACAGTTCGCGTGATGTATTAGACTGGCAACAAGACCGAACTAAGTGCTCCGTGTTCGAATTCTGGCAACAAAAATTCTGACAATTTTTTGACAAGCGCCATAAATATCCGAAATCGGTCTAATTGATAATCATTAACTGCTACCTTATTAAATGTTCAGTCAATAGCGATTACGTATACAGGCATTTAGAATCAAATCTGGACGAAGCGACGGCCTCGCAGTTCGCATAAGGAATTCAAGACGAACTAGGATTTAGAGACAATAAATTAGTTACTTAATAAAATACTTATAACTTTTAGCATTATCTTTCATTCACCATGCAATTCTTAATTAAGTTGAACAACCAAAGACCTTAGGTTGTCTTTTACTTCATGCATTAATCATGTTGAACGGGAAAAGGTTTAGGCAGAAGGGCTAAATATCTCATTTATTGAAAGTTCGCCTTTTCACAGAAGCTCGGCGTAATCGAAAATAGTGAAGCTCCAACGCGCATTGTAACTCTAAGTCAAAAGCAATTAATGGAGGATTGTGTTCGCCCTTCATACACAATGTACATTTTGCACAAATTGCGAAAGAACTGTGGTAATTACCTGATCTACGTTTTAACTAACGCAGCTTTCATTGTTCCAGTAGTTTTCTTTTTGTAATATATTTCGGCCAATCTTACCGTAGGCCTTCATCAGTTGCATTTTGTTTCACAATTTTTACAAACAAAACAAATGAAGCAAGCTTGCTTCAAAGAACGTGATTGAAAATATATTTTATTATCGATGCACATTATCGCTTATTATACACGAAACCAAAAAATTCGACGCAAGCTATGTGTGTTTGTTTAATTATAATGTGTGACATCCGCGACATGAAATTGCAGCGACTTTCAATCAAGTATGCGCTTCTATAGAAACATTCATTTTCGTTCTCTTAACTGGATTGACATGCCGAAAACATGCAACAATATTTTAAATTGCAAGATAAAATAGGCTACTTTGAATAATTCTCTCAGTAAAAAGAAAATTTTTGAAATGTATTCATCGCACCATATTTTCACGATAACGCTATACTCTACTGATGAAATTCAATGAATTATTATCAAATATCACCATAAATATTTGCCAAGTACAAAAATATTAAACCATTTCCATATGGAATGCTGTAATTTATTAAAATTCACTTTAAATTATTATGAATCAATCTTATGAAAAGTACTCTTCATTATATGGTGAAAGAACACTTTATATATACAAATAAAGTCTCTCGTAACGATACGTCCCCTTTATTATTACGCACATTTTTGAAGGTTGTCAAGCACTCGTACAGCCGATAGTAATTTTTCTGTTTTCACAATCTGTATTTGAAAATTTTTGAACGTATGCTAGTGTATGCGTCTCTCACACTGTCTCACCTAGTCACATGGATTTCAGTCACGCCAATCTGCTAGTTGCGAGCTTGACGTAAACACCAATCCCATTGTATTTTACCAGTCGTCGAACAACATAACAAAACTACCGCCAGCCGCAACGCACTGATGCGTTTCGATCTTCCATGATAAATATCAGAGTACGACGGCAAACTGACTACCGAGGATCAAACCGCATTGATTACATATATGGAAATCAAATTTAGATATGCGGCTGTCACCTATCGCAGTCTCGCACACATTGAACTTGACTGGAAATGTCGGCTGCACAATTTCTATGCAGTCACGAATATTAACTGTTTGTAGCTTTCGCCACATATACATATATAAGCAATACAATTTAACAATAATTGATTGCGCGGGTGGTGGTAACAATTCATTCAATCAAGTTTGCGAGCTTGAAATAAAAACCAATCCCATTGTATTTGAGCAGTCGTCGAACAACATAACAAAACTACCGCCAGCCGCAAAGCACTGACGCGTTTCGACCTTCCATGATCATCATCAGAGTACGACGCCAAACTGACTACCGAGGATCAAACCGCATTGATTACATATATGGAAATCAAATTTAGATATGCGGCTCTCACCTCTAGCAGTCTCGCATACATTGAACTTGACTGGAAATGTCGGCTGCACAATTTCTATGCAGTCACGATCATTTACTGTTTGCAGCTTTCGCCACATATACATATATAAGCAATACAATTTAACAATAAATGATTGCGCGGGTGGTGGTAATAATTCTTTCAATCAAGTTTGCGAGCTTGAAATAAACACCAATCCCATTGTATTTAAGCAGTCGTCGAACAACATAACAAAACTACCGCCAGCCGCAAAGCACTGACGCGTTTCGACCTTCCATGATCATCATCAGAGTACGACGGCAAACGGAATATCTATAGTTCAATACAATGGGATTGGTGTTTAGTTCAAGTTCGCAAACATGATTTAAAGAATTGTTACTACCACCCGCGCAATCAATTATTGTTTAAATTTTGTTGCCTATATATGTATATCTGGCGAAAGCCGCAAACAGTTACTGATCGTGACTGCTTAGAAATTGCGCAGCCGACATTTCCAGTCAAGTTCAATGTATGCGAGACTGCTAGAGGTGAGAGCCGCATATCTAAATTTGATTTCCATATATATATATATATATATATATATATATATATATATATATATATATATATATATATATATATATATAAGGACATTTGTTAACTGTTAACCATCAATATTTTCTATTATTATTAATTATTTATTACGTTAGTCACATCTTATAACAATATATAAAAAAACATAAATATGTATAAAAACATATATATAAACATAAGCAACAGTGTGAGTCAAATGTATTATATATATATATATATATATATATATATATATATATATTGATATCATTGCTTCATTTGTTTCGTTTGTTAAACTTCTGAAACAAAATGCAACTGATGAAGGCCTACGGCAAATTTGGTTGAAATATATTGCAATAACAAAACAACTGGAACAATGAAAGCTGCGTTAGTCAAAACGCAGATCAGGTAATTACCACTGTTATTTCGCAATTTGTGCAAAATGTACACTGGGCATGAAGAGCGAACCCTAGCCTCCATTAATTGCTTTTGATTTAGAGTTGCAATGCGCGTTGGAGCTTCCATATTTTCGATTACGCCGAGCTTCTTTGAAAAGGCGAACTTTCAATAAATGAGAAATTTAGCCCTTCTGCCGAAACCTTTTCCCGTTCAACATGATTAATGCATGAAGTAAAAGACAACCTAAGGTCTTTGGTTTTGGAACTTAATTAAGAATTACATGGTGAATTAAAGATAATGCTAAGTGTTATACGTATTTTATTAAGTAACTAATTTCTTGTCTCTAAATCCTAGTTCGTCTTGAACTCCTTATGCGAACTGCGAGTAAGTTGTAGCTTGATGTGAAATGTTGCCTTCGTGCAACATATATATATATATATATATATATATATATATATATATATGAGGTCACACAAGATCTCCGTTTTCTTATCCAGTGGTATGTTTGTAAATAAGGATGCGACGTCAAGCGAGACCATTTTATTCTGTAGGATGTTCTTTCCCTTAAATTTATTTGCTAGTTCGAAGGAGTCCTTGATAGTGTTAGCGTTTATGATGCTCCGTATTGGTTCAAGTAGTTTGCAGAGAAATTTGGCTGGTTTATGTTGTGGAGCGTTGATCATTGACATAATGGGCCGCATCGAAGGAGCTCCTGAGGCTGTCATGGCTTTATGAGTTTTTGGTTTGCCGTACAATCTTGCGGTGTTTGTTCCGACTGGTTTTGCTTTTTGGATGTCTTCTGTGAGTTTTGATCTAATCTCGGAGTCAGCCATCGATGTTAGAACATGTTTTTCCATCTTTTTCAAAATTGCATTAATTCTTGATTCGATGTTCGTTGAATCATCTTTCTGTTTGATGTCATGCTTAAATTTAGATTGGTCATTTATTATATCGTTCATGGCCTTCCTGTAAGCGTCGGCTTCAAGTATAACAATTCCTGATCCTTTGTCGGGTGTGGCAAGTCGTATGGATTTGTCTGATTGGAGTTTTCTGAGTTCGTCTATGTGCTGTTTTGTGATGATTTGGCTGCCTTTGAATTCCTTCTTGTATTGTTCTAGTGCGCTTACTATCTCAGCTTTCAGTCCTTGTCCATTGAATGCATGTGGGCGGTGTCTTTCGTTAAGTCATTGTAGAAATTTTCCGTTCCAGCCTGAATGTCAATAATGTCACGTTCACCCCTCCTGGCAGATGTATACATGTATCACCTGGAAAAAACCAGTCTGAAAGGTATAATTGACCAGTGCGCATTCTACAAAAGGTATGTAGATGATATCTTGTTGTTCATCTCAGAAGCAGCAGACCCTTCCGAAATCCTCAAACAAGCAAATGGAGTCGATCCAGACATCAAATTCACTCTCGAGGTAGAGAAAGACGACAGTTTTCCCTTCCTTGACATCAAACTCACTCGAAAAGCAAACGGAGATTTGACACTGGCCATACATAGAAAATCCACTTTCACCGGACAATACATTCACTACAACAATAGTGTGCCAAAATCCCACAAAAGAAACTTAGTAAACAACCTAGCAAACAGATTAATAAGATCTGCTCTTTACACAAGATTGAAGAAGAACTGAACTACCTCAGGAAAATTTTGCTAATAATCAACAACCCAGAGCGTTTCATTGATGTCAACATCAGACCACGGCAGATTTGTACTAGAGAGGATACCGGCAAGCAGGTTTTCCTAAACTTACCATTTAGAGGCGACGTACCAGCCTCAATAATTGCACGGCGGCTGAATAGAATAACTAAGGAAAACTTTCCTAGTGTTAAAGTTAATATGACATTTAGTACACAAAGAATCATGAGGTTGGATGCCAAAGATCAATTGCCAATTCTCTCCAAATCATTCATAGTCTACAAATTCTCATGTATGTGCGGTAGCACATATATCAGACGTACGAAGAAGCAATTGATAAGCAGAATCCAGCAACATTTGCCAAAGAAATTGATTAACAAAGGCTTGGCACCGTCAGGAAAATCAGCTATTTCCGATCATATATTGGTAACGGGGCACCCTGTCAATTCGACCAATTTCACAATTCTACATAAAGCAAAACCAGAAAATTTATTATTTATCTACGAAGCACTTTAAATAAAACAACAAGCACCTGACCTTAATATTCAAAAGTTTCATCAACCTGATATCCTTATCGACTGGCCAAGAATTATAAAATTCAACAACAATCTACTAGTATCCAGCCAAGAACAAACAGGCCCTCGACTAGAATCAACAAACGTACAATCGGATTGGCAACAAACTGAAGTGGAAGTAACAGAGGCGCATACGATGACAGAAGTCTCCAAACAATGTAAGCGTTTAACACTGCAATCAACACTGGCGTTGTTACGACGTGAAAACTTTGCGCAACGAGATGAAACGATCAACTATACTGGGAAAAATAGCACTTGTATATGTAACAGTGAACAATGCACACACATGGTTAGTTCTCAAGCTATCAAAACAATAATGACAAGATATCAGACATCACTTCGCAATACTGCGAGAATGACCTTTACATACAAACACACATACACACAAACACAAACGCATACACACTCACCAACTAGTCAAAACAAGAAACAGCAGTAAGAACGAGTCAGACTTGTTACCACTAGCATAATCAATTGAAAACCGAAAATGTATAAATATGTATGATTGTATAAGAGATGATTAGTATTCACGAAATAAATGGTCTTTATCCACTTGTTATCATATATATATATATATATATATATATATATATATATATATATATATATATATATATATATATATATATATATATATATATGAATAAACGAAGTTAGTAATTTTGCATCATATAAATATTTATTTGGCAAAATAAGATAAATTTAGTTTATTTTTATGCGACTGTCTAAATGCGGGCAAAGAATTTGATTGAAAATATATTTTATAGTCAATGTAAAATATCGCTGATGCACCAAAACAAAGAATCTCGTTGGAAACAATGAAGCGGGTTCGCTTAATTATAATGTGTCATATCCGCGACATGAAATTGCAGCTACTTTTATTCAAGTATGCACTTCTATAGATACATTCATGTTCGTTCTCTTAACTGGATTGAAAAGCCAGAACATGCAACAATATGTTGTATTACATACTGAAATAGGATACTTTGAATAATTCTCCCAGTTGCATCGCACAATATTTTCGCTCTTAAGCACTATCCTACTGATAAATTTCATTATATTATTAAATAAAATCACCTTAAATTATGGGTCGCGGGGATACTTGTCAAATATTTGCATATGGAAGTCCGAAATTTATTAGAATTATCCTTGAATTATTGTCCACCTTTTTCTGAAAATTATTCTTCATCTAATGGAAAACAGACATGGTATATATACAAATTATGACTCTTGTTAATAAAACCTTCATATTCAGGTGATAATTTGCAAGGCTGGCTATCATTTGAACAGCCTATAATTACTGTTGCTTATATATATATATATATATATATATATATATATATATATATATATACGTATACAATTTTTGGTTTTACGCATATTGATATGTATTTTATATATTAATATAAGGTGTGCATAACCTAATAAATAATTATTACTAATGTATATATATATATATATATATATATATATATATATATATATATAGAAGATTAGGGAGGTTGGACTCATGCTGTTGCTTATATCCATATATATGTTTTTATACATATTGACATGTATTTTATATATTGATATAAGGTGTGACTAACGTAATAAATATATAGTAAGAATAGAAAATATTCATGTTTAACAATTAACAATGGTCCTTCTTCAAATAATATATATATATATAAGGTGTTACGATATTATATTTAGATATATATGTATATAGGTATAATGAATTATTTTAGTCATATGAGAATATATTCTTATGCAATTATTTCTAAGAGTTGATTAACTTCGCATTGTGCTTACGATTAGTTTTTTAGAAACGTTAGTTGTCCATACTATCTCTACCTTTCTCTCTTTAATCTTTCACCTAAGCGTCGCTATGACATTCACTCTCTTTCCATCTAGGTAACTTGCTGCTACATATTTGAACTAGTTTGTTACTATGTGCGCAATACCTCATACACCATTGTATACATTAGAGTTCCCGGCTTTAAATAAAATACAGTATATGACAGTCAAGGTTTTGGTTTTATCATATTTGAATTTTGATTACCAGTGACATAGTAGCAATACAGTTATAACAAATAAGAAAAGGTTCGATACTGTCTCTCTCCCCTACAATATTCTGCATACGAGATGAGATTATGTATACCGGGAGGATTGGTCTGCTAATTACAAATAGTTATATATTGAGTTTAGTTACTGAGACAAATTCTATGATTAAAACTAGTGTTGAGTCAAATATATATAAATAGAATGGTTTTGGAACGAGGTTACCACATTTGCTTAAATCTGCTATTGTGAGTATTGTACTGTGTATAGTTGCCTGAGGATGGTGCTGGAAAGTAGGCACCGAAACGTCGCCAGTAAACAAAGATGTGATAGAACCGCATTTCCATTGGGACGAATACAAACTCAACCCGATCAAAGACAAAACAAAATTGGAGATTGTGATCAATCGGATCTTTGTGAAACTGTCCGTGCAAAGCTACTACCCGCGTACGAAAAACAAGGCATTACAATATATGAAGTTGGCACTCCGACAAAATTTAAAAAAATAATTGAGCCTATAATAAGTCACCTGTTTTCAAATCCCTTATTTGCAATTTTGTGCTGCGATCGTATATTTCATGTGCTTTTTTTATTTTTGTTTGATAATTTTATACTTCTGTAAAATGCCGCAGCTTCAAGTAAATGCCGTGCGACCTTTACAAAGTTTTGATGTGCCTAGACGGCTGAGAGGTAGTACTGTTGGAGGTCCTTTTTATGGGGAAAGAATTGCGTTCTACGGAAAATGCCGAGAAAGTTAATTAGTGTAGCAGTGTCTAGAAATACTCCTAGACACTTGAGACCGGCTCTGGTTGACTGGATGGTGTTCCTTCTGTTGTGGTGTTGACATCGGCGTGGAGAGACTGTGTGAAGGCTGAGTATTGTCTCGTTGAAGATCTGCGGCAACACCGTGGTGACTGGCACACGTGAAGGTTCAATAAGAAGATGTTGCTCCATCGCACTAGTTGTGCAGCAACAAGATTGGCGCGACTGAAATTGACTCTGCGTGAGAAGCAAGTCCAGAAGTCAGCGTAGGTGAAAACTCCGTCAGACTGGGGACAGCACGCAAACGTAACGCGCAGCGGAAGGCAGACGTGAAAAATATTTCTTGTCTCTGGGTAAGTAGACTTAGTAAATATAAAAATGAAGTCTCCTTGAAATTAGAATTTATCCTCCTAGATAAATGTTTTCGTAAGGCTGTCGAGCGTCTGAACAGCCTCTTTCTACATTCGATATTAGCAAATGGTGCTGCAATCCTATGTTTCATGTTCTACTTTTAAATTTAACCCAGTATAAAAATATCTTTCTGTCTGGAAGAGAATTGCACAGACTGCAATGCATTTATCTAACTGCGTTTCATAGTGTCTTTATCGAGTCTCTCCAGGTCTTGACAAGGACACCGATAATAAATCAATTTTAATCTCAAGATAAAATGAGCCATCTTGCTCCTCAATCGGGATTATTTCTTGGCGAGTTGCAGTGACTAGCAGTTGCATAACATTGAAAAGGTTACATTTGTCAGTACAAACTAAGAATTGCATTGTTTAGAAAATGCAATTTATACACTAGACTGCTTTCGTCCGTATTCGGAACTCATCAGGTACTGGCCAGAATTTGCCGCGGACATGGCTTGATACTTGGCACGTCTGCTTCGGAATCTGGTGCTCTAACCACTTCCTCATGCAGTGTGGTGACTGGCCAGTACTGGAATCATTGATCAAAATTAATTATTAACAACGTCCGAGCAATCAATGTTCTTTTAATTATACAACGCTAGTTTTGTTATGTTGTGCGTCTCGTTAGTTGCAATTATGATGGAAATTTAAGAAACAATCGCTGGCCCGGACGGTGACATGAATTAACCGACGAACCGGAAAACAGGGAGTTCTTTAAATAATTACAGAAATCTCAGCTTGTCCATCTGCTAGAATTATTTGTAAAGACTTTAAATACTTCATTAGACTATTTCAGATTTTAAAATAAATTTGTGAAAATAAATTTGCCCCCAGTAGATAATAGAATAACAAAAAACCTCGATTATAGCAACTGTTATCACCGCCTTTGCAACAATTGTTCGTTCAAATGCATGACAGTTGATTTTTGGTTATTTAAGCTAAAATTAAATAAATTTTAAATCTATATTATCTTAATAAACAAAAAAAGAAAAATATTAATACTTTCGTTTATAATTCTGCTTTATTGGACGGTAACATCCTACTATCCCACATTCCTCACCCAAATATATAGTGGTTAAATGCCGCAATTCCCGGCTCCTACTGATGAGTCGCCAGTAAGCACGAAACGACTGTGCATGAGATTATACTTTCCGTTCATGCTGCCTTTGCTTTGGCCTTCTGGTCACAACTGAACTAATTTGTTACTAGGTTCGCAACACCTAATACATACTTGCGTATATATTAATCCTCCAGTATCTAAAAATTATAAAATATATGATACTACAATAACAATTAAAATTTGAAAAATGAATTTCATAGTACTGCTGTCGCATATAATTTATTTGAACAAAACAGCGTTAAAGGGGTTTGTCACCACTCGCGAAATGTATTCATCCTACTATTTTTTCACGGTAATGCAATATTCTACTGATGAAATTCAATAAATCATTATAAAACATCGTAGTAAAGGATTGTAAACAGAGAAAATTGGCAAATATTTGCATATGGAATACTGAAATTTATTAGTAGTATTGTTGAATTTTACTCAATTCCCTTAGTGAAAATTATTCTTCTCCATGTGGCAAACGCTTTTAGTATATCTATAAATCAAATCCAGTTTGTATTAAATTGTACCCTTCTTGTGGATTTTGTAAGGCTGTCGAGCATTCGAACAGCCTATGACAAGTTTATCGATCTAACATTTGATAATATCGGGACTGTGCTGCGATTGTATATTAATTATTCTTTTAACATTTTTGTATTAGTATTCTTTTACCACATTCCAGTTTGACAGATTTGTTTTCATACCCGTGAAATAGGTTCCAAACAATTCAATCGTGTTCCATAGTGTTTATTTCAGGTCTCTCTAGATCTTGGCAGGAACACAGATAAATAATCAATTTTTGACTCAATAAAAAATGAACCATCTTACTCCTCAATCCGAATTATGTCTGGGTGAGTTTCAGTGGCTAGCAGTTGCATAAAATGGAAAGGTTACATTTTTCCAATGCCGTGTTTTGCGTACGCGGGTAGTAGCTTTGCACGGACAGTTTCACAAAGATCCAATTGATCACAATTTCCAATTTTGTTTTGTCTTCGATCGGGCTGAGTTTGTATTCATCCCAATGAAAATGCGTTTATGTTACCATGTGAAAATGACAACTTTGCGCAACAAGGTGAAACGATCAACTATACTGGGAAAAATAGCACTTGTATATGTAACAGTGAACAATGCACAAAAATGGTTAATTCTCAAGCTATCAAAACAATAATGACCAGATCTCAGATATCACTTTGCAATACTGCGAGAATGAACTTTACATGCAAACACGCATACACACAAGCACAAACGCATACACACTCACGAACTAGCCAAAACAAGAAACAGCAGTAAAAACGAATCAGATTTGTTACCACTAGCATAATCAATTGAAAGCCCAAAATTTATAAATATGTATGATTGTATAAGAGATGATTTGTATTCACGAAATAAATGGCCTTTATCACTTTGTTATTTGTGTTCTCTTAATTATATGAATACTGTTAAATTAAAAAGGAATGGACATTATAAAGATTATCAAATAGCGGGGTCAGCCTTTTACCCGTAAGAAACTAAACACTTATATTGCAGCCAACTGTAAGTGTGCCAAACTTCTTGGAAGAATTAAGTCCTTCAAATCGTGTTTAGAATCAGATGTTGTGCCAAAACGATTCCTCAAGCAGTGCAGAAGAAACAACTAAAAACCGACGAATAAACTTATAAGTCGCTTATTGCTCAATGGTATCGAAGACAACCAATCAAAACTACAAGATGCTGAGAGCATCATTAAATCACTGGGTTGTCAAATTGCAAGACTGAACGACGGCGAATACACCGCTTTCACAAAGAATATAGAAACGCTGATGAAAATAACAGCGGACAAAGAAACCAAGGACCTCACGAGAGACCTGGACAAATTTCATACGCAATCAAAATTTCCTACGAACCCAGACGCTTTTATTCACAATTATTCAAAAGTGATCTTGTCAAAACACCAGAAAGAATTACTCTCCTTAGGAGCAAAATTCTGCGTAGTCAAGAAAAACCTAAGTGAACGTGACATTATTGATATTCAGGCTGGAACGGAAAATTTCTACAATGACTTAACGAAAGACACCGCCCCACATGCATTCAATGGACAAGAACTGAAAGCTGAGATAGTAAGCGCACTAGAACAATACAAGAAGGAATTCAAAGGCAGCCAAATCATCACAAAACAGCACATAGACGAAATCAGAAAACTCCAATCAGACAAATCCATACGACTTGCCACACCCGACAAAGGATCAGGAATTGTTATACTTGAAGCCGACGCTTACAGGAAGGCCATGAACGATATAATAAATGACCAATCTAAATTTAAGCATGACATCAAACAGAAAGATGATTCAACGAACATCGAATCAAGAATTAATGCAATTTTAAAAAAAGATGGAAAAACACGTTCTAACATCGATGGCTGACTCCGAGATTAGATCAAAACTCACATAAGACATCCAAAGAGCAAAACCAGTCGGAACAAACACCGCAAGATTGTACGGCAAACCAAAATCTCATAAAGTCCTCACTACCTCAGGAGCTCCCTCGATGCGGCCCATTATGTCAATGATCAACGCTCCACAACATAAACCAGCCAAGTTTCTCTGAAAACTACTTACTTTACTTTTTACTTTACTGCGGCTGACTCCTTTTGGAGGATAAGCCGGCTCCAATTTCATGGAGTTTCTTGGGAATTTGGTACAAGTGCTGTCCCCTCACCCCTCGCAAACACTATCAAGGACTCCTTCGAACTAGCAAATGAATTGAAGGGGAAGAACATCCTACAGAATAAAATGGTCTCGCTTGACGTCTCATCCTTATTAACAAACATACCACTGGATAAGACAACGGAGATCTTGTGTGACCTCATCAAAAATGAGTTTTTTGACTTCCCTATAGACACCAATGACATCAAAGACCTCATATTAGCATGTACTAAAAACGTGCAATTTACATTCGAAGAGATATACTACCGCCAAATCAATGGTGTAGCTATGGAAAGCTGCATTGCACCCCTCCTGGCATATGTATAAATGTATCAACTTCAAAGAACGAGCCTAAAATGTAAAATTGACCAGTGTGCATTCTAAAAAAGTGATGTAGATGATAAATTATTGTTCATCTCAGAAGCAGCAGATCCTTCCGAAATCTTCAAACAAGCAAATGGAGTCGATCCAGACATCAAATTCACTCTCGAGGTAGAGAAAGACGACAATTTTCCCTTCCTTGACATCAAACTCACTCGAGAAGCAAACGGAGATTTGACACTGGCCATACATAGAAAATCCACTTTCACAGGACAATACATTCACTACAACAGTAGTGTGCCAAAATCCCACAAAACAACCTAGCAAACAGAATCAGGAAGATCTGCTCTGAACACAAGATTGAGGAAGAACTGGGCTACCTCAGGAAAATTTTGCTAATGAACAACTACCCAGAGCGTTTCATTGATGTCAACATCAGACCACGGCAGATTCGTACTAGAGAGGATACCATCAAGCAGGTTTTCCTAAACTTACCATTTAGAGGCGACGTACCAGCCTCAATAATTGCACGGCGGCTGAATAGAATATTTAAGGAGAACTTTCCCAGTGTTAAAGTTAATATGACATTTAGTGCAAATCATTCAAAGTCTACAAATTTTCATGTATGTGGGGTAGCACATATATCGGACTTATGAAGAAGCAATTGATAAGCAGAATCCAGCAACATTTGCCACAGAAATTGATTAACAAAGGCTTGGCACCGTCAGGAAAATCAACTATTTCCGATCATATATTGGCAACGGGCACCCTGTCAATTCGACCAATTTCACAATTCTACATAAAGCAAAATCAGAAAAATTATTATTTATCTACGAAGCACTTTAAATAAAACAACAAGCACCTGACCTTAATA
>JAQBSW010007337.1:0-41496 GCA_029291075.1 Eudiplozoon nipponicum | reverse complement strand
CATTTCTCAATTCAACGTAGTGCAAAATCATAAAAATTATAAAATATTTATGAAGCCCTTTATTTAAAAACAAACACCTGTTTTAAATATTTAAAAGGTTAACCAACGTGATATTCTAATTGATTGGCCACGAATCAACTCAACAACAATTTGCTAGCATCCAGGAGAAACCAAACACCCCCTCGACCAGACTCACCATATATTCGATCGGATGGGCAACAAATTAAAGGAGAAAAAACAGCTAAAAATATGGAGACAGAAATTTTGAAAAAATATCAACATTCAACACTGTAATCCGCACCTAGGCTGTAACCAAGTGAACAAAACGAAATTGTGGAACAAGGGGAAACGAAAGACTACACCCTGGAAAATACCGTACTTCCACGTAACAGCCAGCAATGCAACAGTTGGTTAACTCTTAAACCATCAATAAAAGAATGACCAGATCCCAAATATCACTCAGCGGTACACCGTGAAGGACATTTACATGAAATGAGGCACACACAGAGACATACGCATGCAAACTTACTAATCAACCCAAAAATTAAAACGTCAGATTTGTTACCACCCAGATGATCAAATGAAAACCCCTGATGCATATAAATGAAAGATTGTAAAGTGGATTTTAATATTCTCGAAACAGATAGCCATTATCCATATTTTTATTAATTTGTTTTTTCTTATTATAAATATTGTATATATATATATATATAATGTATATATATATATATATATATATATATAAATAATAATTTAAACAAGATATAAGAACTGTATTTATTATTCGGCAAAATTTATGATTATTTGCAAACTCAGAGTAAGTGATGCGGAATTTTGGCTTTTATTCGATTGTGTAAGGTGTATGCAATGAACGACATTGTATTATTAAATTATATCCAAATTTTTTTTCGTACTGTCTGGTCGAATGGCGTAACAGTTTCGATTTTCCTTTGAGATGTCCAGACAGGGTAATGCGAGCAGGAAAAATGTTATCGCGGAGTTCTTACTACACCCGTGTCTAATTTATTTAATGAACTTTTTCAACACAATCTAAAATGAGAAATTGTTTTTTTTCTAAAACATCGATAGTACGTTTTATTGTATCATCTGATAATTGCATACGGAAAGTTTCAAACTAAAGGTTTTCAGTATGATATTTGAGCAAATAATGCGCTCTAAAAATACTCGGTGATATTTTTAATGCATTGATTCACGGAATAGATAAAAATTGTATTTCTATGAAAATTAGTAGAACAAGATCCAATTATTTTAAAGAATAAAAATAAGGGAGGACACTACATTTCTTAAATCTTTACTTATTGAAAGTTTTCTCTTATTCAATTTAAAAGAATGTTAAGTAAAATTTATCCAGTTATGGCGTTTGGAAATTAAAACTATTTAAGACTGCTGTTGAAACTTAAAAACCATTCGAAATAATATTTGTTTAGTTTCGTGGAGCTACACTATTCTATTAATTATCAGTTAATTGTAACCTAAGAAGAGTCATTTATTTAATTTGTGCTTAGTCTATTAAAATAAATTTAATATAATGCAATTCGTCAACTCCTATAAAAATTGGAATCTCAAGTGCCGCCCTGCTAATCTCTATAAACATTAGAGAAATGACTGAAGAGGAGAAGAAATGACCAATTTCCTTTAATTTAGTTTACCCGGATTGCGTATTATATCATTCATTTTTCTACGAAATTTTAGGAAAATTATCATGAACTCTGGCATTTAAACTAACTATGCTAGAAAGTATTTATCACTTCATTTTCCAAAGTTTTTCCTCGTCCTACGGCGGAACTATGAATTCTTTGTCGAAGTTCCATTTAATTTATTTTATCTTTCACTGGAATTAGGCGTATTTATAAGATTAACAGATGGGGTTTTATTCCAGCTTCATGAAATTGGCGTTAATCCTTTTATATCTTAGATTCTGCTTCTCTATTTAAAGAAATGTTATCATCACCTGCGTAATCAATGTTTGCTTAATTTTATAGCTTCTTTAAATGTGCGCAGGCTGCATGAAGTTAAAGATTGTGACTGCTTAAAAAGTGGACAGCCAACAAATTCAGTCAAGTACAATTTATGCGAGTCAACTAAATGTGGCAGGCGCATATCTATTTTGGTTTTGCGTATATATGCATTGCGATTTGATTGTCGATAGTCAGTTTGTCGTCGTACTCTGATGATAATCACTGAAGTTCGAAACGCGTCAGTACGTGTGACTGACGATAGTTTTATTATGTTGCAGAACTGGTTAAATAAAATAGGATTGATGATTATTGGATGTTAGCTGGTTGTCAATCTTGGCTTATTATAATGTCTGTTTGAGGAAAATCTGCAAATTTCTTTCTAGTGCGGACATAGGTTACTTGGGCGCTGATAACAATTAGTTGATTGGAAGTTGCTATCTTCATATAAACGTCTGACCCATGATGTACACACATTTGTCATTATAAACTAAGTATTCTATAGTGTAGAAAAGGCAATTCGTCTAGTAGACCGGTTTTGTCCTTATTAGGGACTCACCACGTACTAGCCAGAATTTGCCGCGAACAGGGTTAAAAACTGTGCGGCGGGATGGAACAGTGTTTATAACACAGGATTCAGAAGCAGATGTGCCCAGGTCCGAGCACTGTCCGTGGCAAATTCTGGAAAGTACGTGTTGAGTTCTTAATAGGCACAAAACCGGTGTACTGTATGAATTGCATTTTCCACACTATACAACACTTAGTTTATAATGACAAATGTATGTACATAATGGATCAGGTTTTTACATGTTTTCCTTGTTTGTTTGTTCTAAATTTGTATTGTTTCGGTGTGCGAATTATGACATACTTATTTAGCTTTTGTTTCTCGCCAAGCTCGTAGTATTTTGTTGTTTTGCGACACATCTTTTATTGTTTAAATTTTTGTTAAATTGGCATTGTTAATTCCTTTCTTGTTTGTGCTGCTACATATTGTGATCTTTGTACAAGTGGAGTTTGACGTGTTAGTTGAATATACGTGCAACATTTTGTTATTCATTTTCAGTCGAGTGCGATATTTTGTTGATGAATTTTTGCAAAAATCAACAAGGGTTCTTGCACTTTAATATATAATGCTTGATAAATTTTAAAGACTTTTCGGACCTTGCTTTGTGAAGAATCCAGAAATGCTTGGTGCTCAATTTGTGCCCTGTTTGAATTCTATGCCGAGCAACTGCTGATTTACAGTATGGTACAATTCTAATTTTAATCAACTTCTACAGCACGTGGTGATTGACTTTATTGTTTAGCTGCTAAATATTTCTTTCGAAATATGTAATATAGCATATGCATATCAAAATATGAACAATAATAGATATAGAAATAGAAGGCGGTTGATTTTTAGCCTACAAAATATTACAGTCTGTGAGTTGAATTTGATGTTTACATGACAATACGAAAAATAGTGCTCTCGTCATTCGGTCTGTTATTCTAGTCATTATATAATCTAGAAAATCACCTAGGAAATGTAGGTTTAGTTAGAGCTAGCCGTTAATGTCGTCTGTTAACACAAACCGGGCGAGACCTCATTTGATCATCAATAAATTTATCAGAGTAATTGTCAATTTTAAATATTTTCTACAAATGCTCTAAATAATTCCTCAAGCTGGTGCTTGAAGCTTATCTTTCTAACTCGTTTGGGTAAACCTATTTACAAAAGTGCAACATATAAGACTTTTTGGATGCCAGTTTTACAATGAAGTATTCTCCTGTGAACGTGGATTTCCAATGTATCGACATTATTAGACTGTACAATTGTCACAAAGCACACACAAACCCAGTCAACACAAAACCAAAATTAAAAGAACAGGCGATAACATATTGGTGAGAGAGCGATTTTGTCAGTTTCTGCAAATATTCGTTAAGATACGCCCACATAGGCAACTAGCCGACACCAGACCAATTACCAGATAACAGATAATAAGAAAAAGTGCTTTTAAATAATTTAATAACTGGCCGACGTAAAACTCAAGCCATTCACACCTACGATATATTTAATACAATCTCGAAAACCTTTCATTAATTTATATGGCAAAAGAAGTATATTCAAAGTGTAAATTATGTTTTTGTGTAACTAGTGTCATTCGAAATGATTGTATGAGATATCTATAAAATTAGTCAGAAATACGTTTACCATTATCTATTCAAAGAGATTTCTTCTTCTACGGGATAAATAATCATATATTAATGAGGACCTCAAAGTATACTATTTCAAATATAAATATTTAAATATTGAACAAATAATTTGGTTTAATAACATATAAAGATGTGTATTTACATGCATAGTATCAAATTATCTTCAAGAAATGTAATTATATTTAGTCCTATTGATGATAAGTTCTTCAAAGTAATTCAGACACTCTGGTGTAAAACTGAGTCAAATAATGATATTATAATAACGCTTATTATTACTTACATGATGACATGTTCTTGTTCTTGCAAAGATGAATTAAATATAGCTCGTTGGCGCTTCGTCTAGGAAGCGCTGCACACGAGAATCTTCATGAAGCGGTTTACCAAATGGCGAAATGTTTTTACAACTGAAACTAATGCGTTCGTTAAATTTATATTTATTTATATAATTCCTGAACTGATAATTACAATCTCATTACATTTGAGAATAGTTACCTATATGCATAGTATCTAATAATATTTGTGCAAATATGTTTTGTTTAGATGTTTTTTGAAACTTTCTTCATTAACATAAAATTAAACATGTGCAATTTAACGCATAATAAATTATCACTCATCAGGAGGAATAGTGGAGCTTTTATAATAGCGAATCAAAGTTGGCTAGCCAAATCTTCATTGCGAAATCGATGGCGCCTAGGATCCTTCTGAACAGACGAATTACGAATAGACATAGGCTGGTATGCCACTGAAACGTTTTCTTTCGTAAAATTGATATGTATTAGTTAGGAAACTCTGAAGTATCAGCTTGGCATATTATAGATAGGAGTATATGATTTTTTTAGATTCGGATCGAGAGATGTGCAGAAACGGAATTTTCTTTAGACCTAGTAACGTATATATGCTTAACGCTTTAAAATGTTAACAAGGCTTGATATGTTAGTTGCAAATCAAAATATAATATGTACACAATTCTGTTACGTTATGTACTTATAATTCATAAGCTATTTGGAATATACATTGCTCAATAAAAGCCAGCCAGCGAAGAGAAAATTTGGAGGAATTACTCTGTTGTTTAAATAGAGCCAAATAGAATGTTTCCTTCGTAATTTATTTTGAATTTAGTACAGACTTAACCCAAATAACATTCCTCGCATTTCGACAATTAGAAAACAAATCTTCTAGTAGCACTTGATTGTTAGATAGGATTCTATTTTAAATGGAATACAACAATTCCATTATGTGTATCATTTTACTGCTGTAAATATCAAAAAGGTATAACCAATTAAAAATTTATGCTTTAAATTGCAGTCTCTAACTATTAAAAGAAAAAATTGAAAAATATTCAAGAATTCGTAAAGTAGCTTAAATTTCCGGAAACCGGAAACTGTTTAATATCACCATAGAATAAGTAATATGACTAAATTTTCTTGTAGAATTGGGAAATTTAAAACAGTGCATTTTGTTAGATAAAAGTTATTTTAAATTGATTTTAAACAGGTGATACACATAGAATACTATATAAAATGTACTATTCAAAGAGTAAGCAATATTTCTGAACCTACTTAATTATTCTTATTTATTCATGAGAGTATAATTGTTTCATTTAAACAATCGTTGAATTATTCTAAACAAGGTGTGTTATTGAGGCACTTAAAAAACAAGATTTTTTGAACCCTTCATTTAATGACGATATTGATATAATTAAACGATTTGCTTTAAATGTATACTTAATCTGCTCAATAAATTATTTTTTTGAGTTTGGTGATATGCTGAAAAACCAACTCATTTTCTTTTAAATGTAATCATTTGTTTATAATGAAGGCTTTAAAATTAAAATTTAAATAAAGGTTGCTTTAGCATGTTCTAGCTGAAAGCCTACGATTACCTGTCTCTTTCATTGAATAAATTTTATCTTTTAAAGATTACAATCATAAATTGAAACTGTCATATTGCCATTCACATTTATCTTTACATGGGAAGCACAAATTTGCATAAAATGGAAACTTTTTGCTTGTAATGAATATGTCAACGAAAAAGCTTTCGTATGATTTCCTGGGATTTTCTCTATTTTTAAATTTACTAGGCTTCTTAATATTTTTTGTTTAAAATTACGAAAGTCATTTACTGTCAAATATAGATTTGAAATCATTAAAGAAATAGCACAGTTGTGTCTAATCAACTTCATTTCGAAGAAGGAAATAATATTCTTTCAATAAAAATGTAATATTATTACTAGCATAATAAAAAATAATACCTGTTTTCATGTTAAAAAATATTCATTGCCTCTAAAAAATTAATTTTAACTTTGATACTGCAAAATATAAAAATGTTCACGTTCTGTAAATAATAACAGAACTTTAGGTAAGTGGTTGACAGATATATGCATATCGTTCAATGAATTCAGTTGCAACGCTGACTTCAACTTTGTTATCCTCGTTAGCATACGTCAGGATGTCACTTAAAATTTGATGTAGCGCGCAGCAAAGGTGGTGCAATGGATAGGGTTCCAGATACAGAGGTAAACGTGGCCTATTTCTTGCCCCGTCCGCGAGTAATTCTGGATAGTATTTTGAAAAGTTTCAATCAAACCCAAAACGCAATAATACTTGACGAGTTACTTGTGCTGCCTGTTACATAGTTAAATTTATACTGACACATAGAAGCGATCAAAATCCTACCATTAGATTTAATTCAATATAATTACCCAAAATGTTCTAGTGCCTGTTGTAAAATGTCGGATAGAGGCTGGATAGATAGAAGTTCTGGTAATAAAAAATTCCATATATGTTCCATTCTAAAGACCGGCTAATCAAGATCAGAAGTTAACATATTACAAAAAATTACCTGTCGGTTTCGCCATGGGTGGTGCAGGGTATACAGGCCCAGACCTAGAATCAAATATATTTCCGTTCGAGACACGATCGCGACAATTTCTGTGCCGTACATAATGAGATCATAGAAAATCGGTCTATATATATATATATATATACTTTATATATATGTATATATATAAATATTAAATTAATAAATGAATGAAATAAATATAGCAAGTACTTGATTATTGCGCTGTAAGAATGAAAGCAGTTTATTTGCAGGATTGTAAAATATTTATTTTACACCAGCAATATACAAAAAATCAAATTCTATCAAAATAATTTTATTAAATATATTTCCATCATGACTCGTTGTGTCGGAAATGACTAGCTCTTAGCAATGCCTAACATGATCAGTCAAAAGGAAAAACTAATCATAAACACAAATCGGACTATAAGTCGAAATCTTATGCCGGGTGCCAGTTCTGTGGCTAGTTTCTGAGTTACAAGTCTTTCGAGGATATATCCATGTTTTATATAAGACCATAGCAATTCTAACATGAAGCAGTGAGGTGTTTTACTAGGGACGAGACCCGATCTACTTTGATAAATCCCTTGTTGCTAACTAATTATGCTCGGAATTGCAGATATATATATATATATACGCTATATATATATATATATATATAAATATATAATACCCTTTCAATGTGCAAAAATAAAAATAAATTTATCAGATACAGGAGCCGCTTCGTTCTCATTTTCTTCTCCTGTATCTATAAATAAACATCTCTTTATATATAAATTGAAAGGCAAAAGAGACAGAAAAATGTAAACGTAGAGAGAGTTTGAAATAAGGAAATAGCCAACCAATTGCGTGCGTCAACTTCCCTTCATGTTCAGTGCCTGCCTATGCTTTTCTATTAGCATAAATCCGGCTGCAATTTCTTCGCTCATAAGGCTTCGTATGTGGTTAACTCTCATTTGTTATGGCATTTAGTAATTCTTTTAAATGCAATGTCTAGAGAACTTACATGTGAGATTTCAACAATGTGGTTGCCAATTGCAGACGTGTATTCAGCATTTGATTTGAAACAAGTGTTTATGTTGCAATTTTCTTTCATTCGAGAAATTAACCGTCTGGTCGATCGGCCTATATAAGTTGATCGACAACTTGTGCATGTATATTGGTAAATAATATTAAATGTCGACATTCAGGGCTGTTTCTCTTTTATTGCTGATAATGGCAAGTATGTGATACTCGTAGTTTATCTGCATTAAATGTGCGTGTTAATGCCGCTTCAACTTTTATTTGTGCTTTCAGGAAACTGTATCCACTTAAATGGGATGTTCAGGTAGAAAGATTTCTAGTCTGGTCCGAAATTCGTATGTTTTTGTTTACTTACATTTTTATTAATTTATTCAATTAATTGTCTAGGATATTACCTGATCTGCGTTTTGACTAACGCAGTTTTCATTGTTCCAGTAGTTTTTATTTTGCAATATATTTTGGCCACACTTACCGTAAGCCTTCATCAGTTGCATTTTGTTTCACAAATTTAACAAATGAAACAAATGAAGCAAGTGCTTTATTTCCTCTAGCCATAATAATTATATTTATAATTCAGAATGACCTCTCATTAGATATATTTGGAAAATAACCTGTTCGATAAGACTCAACTGAAACCAAAAGTGTACCTACGTTTCTTGGTTGATATATTAATGATCTGGAGCCAGTGTGATAATGAAATGGTAAATTTCTTAAATTTAGCCAAACGAATGAGCGAATTTCAATTTAC
Organism: Eudiplozoon nipponicum; assembly: GCA_029291075.1. Taxonomy (NCBI): domain Eukaryota; kingdom Metazoa; phylum Platyhelminthes; class Monogenea; order Mazocraeidea; family Diplozoidae; genus Eudiplozoon; species Eudiplozoon nipponicum. The sequence goes on along the minus strand of JAQBSW010007337.1, from coordinate 32,718 downwards.
CTTAGAAAGGGAATCATCAGGTGTATTACCATTTTTGGATGTCAAATTAATTATAAATGGTCCGAAATGAGGAAGAGATATTTATAGGAAGGATAATTATTCAGAAATCCTTCTTAATTTCAGGTCCAATCACCCGTATCGTATGAAAGTCGGTATCTTAAAGTCATTAACATTAAGAAGTTTCAAGTTAACAGATATAGAGCATGGAGAGTTAGAATTAGGTAGACAAGGCTTATGTTTACCCTTCTCATTTAATAGATGCAACAATGATGAACGTCGTGAAGAAATTTAATCCTAGTTTGAAGTACATAAAAGCGGATAAGGAGAAGGAAGAGCGTAAGATCATGATATTACCGGACTCTATATTAAATAGGATAGTGAAATCATTAGCTTTAAAATACAATATAAGGACCATTTTAAAACAGCCCATTACACTTGGCACTATACTCCCTAACCAAAATGAAGGATTGAGCCCTTAGAAACATCAGGAGTGTATGAGATCCCATCCAATGACTGTAGTCTCAATTATGTTGGTGAGACCATGCGCTCTATCAAAATAAGAAGAGGTGAACATAAAGCTGCGTGTAAGTATGGGCATATTGCTAAATCAGATCTTGCTCGTCATGTAGTGGAGACTGGGCATACTATCAACTGTGAGGAATGCAAACGCATAGCAATATGTAGTCGTAATAGGGTGACGAGATTGATTAGGGAATCTAAAGAAAATAAATCTGGAGATAATATTATGAATGAAACAGCTGTTGAAAAATCTTTAGGCCCGATTTGGAACACTGCATTAGCTAATTGAAGGAAAAGACGATTGCATGAATTGGTAATTGAAGCTAGCTCCAGTAAAAGATTAAGAACATCGGATTAACTTTGACTAATTAGTGGGCTTATTGTTCAAATAATGAGTAATCAATTATTATGAATATAGTCTTTCAAAATTCCATCTCTAACTATTCGTTTTATTTTAAAACTCATGGTGCTTTCAACTCTAATTTTCTGTTTTGCATCCTCACCCTTCCTATTGAAATTATTCTAATAATACAATATTTATAAGTAATAATTTGTCTGACGCGTGCAAAGTGTAAATTAATGTCTATTGACTGCAGTTTTATTTAGATGTACGTACATGTGTATCAATTATATTTTAACTAAGTTTTTTTAGTTATGCATGCACATACACATGCCCATATTTAATGGTATGCCAATAACTGTTATTAACTTGTCTATCTTGAGTACAACCCTAGTGGTTTGAATTGAAATTTAACATGTGCATTGGTCTTTCGGACTTCTAGTTTTATTACTCATGGCATGTTTTTATGACGAGTGTTTCTGAATTATTGATCTCCCCCACCTGAAAGCGGGGCCCATCTCAGTTACGCCATTTACAGTGAGTGTGTAAAACGAATAGCTAACGCATGCAATTGATAAATTATTATTCAGCCACTCTGGTCTAAATTAGTTAGATGAAAACAACAGTTACAAAAATGCACACACAAATGTGGTACGCGAATATCTAATGAAAGGTCAGTCTGAAGAATAAATAAAAATATTATGGCTAGAAGAAATAACACGCTTGCTTCATTTGTTTCGTTTGTTAAACTTGTGAAACAAAATGCAACTGATGAAGGCTTACGGTAAGTGTGGCCGAAACATATTGCAAAAAGAAAACTACTGGAACAATAAAAGCTGCGTTAGTCAAAACGCAGATGAGGTAATTTCAATTATTCCAGGTCCGCAATTACACCAATCTTTCAATTGTCTAGGATAGCCATTAGACATCAAATAGTTAATTGATTTTTTATATTTACTTTCTTTCGAAACTTGACTAACCAACCTGGTGAATCTTGAAAATCAGTCATGAACTGCTGATAATTTATATTGAAACGACACAAAGCTGCTTTAATGAAAATACTGTGCAGACAAGATTGGTTTATGGTAAATTGTTCTATTTAATTAACCATTAGTTTTTTAATGTTACATCTAGGAAAGGCAGACAACGATCTTTCTTGTACCCTGACGTGCAACCGATATTCTTATGGGCTTTGTTGAAACTGTGAAGCAATGTTTGTGATTGCAACCTCTTCTTAAGGGCAAGGAAAATATCATCCACGTACCATATATATTGAGCACATTTTCTTATGTCACTTTAAAATGTGTTCTCTAGTTGCCGTAGAAAAATCTCAGCCAACACTGGAGTTAAATTTCTCCCCACTGCCACATCATCAGTCTATTTATAAATGCTTCCATTAAAACGAAACCGTACGTCTTTTTTCCTTAGTAAGATAAGCTTGTGTCAACTGACACCAGTGATGGTAATATGTCGTGTTCTACCGCTTTTACTATAATGTGAATGGTTTCATCAATTGAAATACTTGTAAACAAAGATGTAACATCAAAAGATACCATAATCTTTTTTTAACATTTATATCCTGAATTTTGTTTAGAAGCCAAAACGAATCGGAAACCGAATAATTACCTAGTAGTTTGCGCAATGGTTCAAGTATACGAACTAACCATTTAACCAATGCATGAAAGGAGAATTGACCATTATTAAAATTGGCCTCATTGGATAACCTTTTTTGTCCGTTTTTGGTAATCCGTACATTGTTGGTGTAGATGATCAAACTAGCTTGAACTTCTGTGTAGTGGCGTCAGAAATTAAACCGGCATCTGTCAAGATCTTAATTTTATTTATTACTTTGCACTTCACATTGTCTATTTCATCTGGTTCATCGTCTAGACGCGTGAAGTTTGTGCTGTCATTCAACACGTTTTCCATCTTTAGCAGGTAGTCTGATTTGTCAATTATAATGACGCTCTTGCTTTTACCAGCGTGTAGTATTTTGATGTCTGTAGTTCTGCTGATTTCTTTAAGCGCATTTAAATGTTGCTTCGTCAAAACATGCTGTTTTGTGGTTTTGGACGATTTCAAATGTGAAGCCTGAACCAATATTTTTCATCAATACTGATATGTTCTACGTCAGCTGTTTGTTCAAATAACAATTCAAATGCTGCCTCAAATACAAAAACGCATTTTTAAGACGGATGTATTCCATAATTTCGGCCCAACGATAGTGATTTCTTTGTAAGCTGACCGATAGGTATTTTTGATAAGTTATACACACAAATATCAATATCAGTCGGTATTTAATAACACAAAACTCCAGGTTTCATATCATTTTTTGCCTTTCATTTTATATATAAAGAGATGTTCATTTGAAGGTATTTGAGCAGAAAATTAGAAAGAAACGGTTCTTGTATTTAATAAAATTTATTTCTATTTTTGCCCATGGAAAGGGTATTATAATTTTATTAAGCTCGCATTCCAAAATAATACATATATATATATAATTTTAGAAAAGAAGTGTATAATTTAACAGTTGCATAATATTTCTAATTAGTTTTCGATACATAATTTAAACACCTGACCCATTTTAATAAATAAGATTTACCATTAAATGTTATTCTATAGATTGCAGTTCTTTTTCTCATATTTTGAAAAAAATAATGAAATTAATAACTATTAAATTATATATATATATATATATATATATATATATATATATATATATATATATTAATAGTTATAAATTTACTATTTTCAAAAATATGAGAAACTTTCATAATCTATGGAATAAAATAAATAAAAAAATCTTATTTCTACTAGATTTAAAATCCATTATTCGAGGTTTGTTAATATTTACCCTCATACAATCCCAACTGTACATTTATCGTTATTCTCTCTTTTTAGTATATATATATACTGAAAATAAATGTCTTTTACTTGCAAAAATAGAATCCAAATATTTTTTCTTCAGATTAATTATTATTAACTGTCATGTAAATGAAAATACCTGTACTTTTTAAAATTTTTAATCTGAAAATACTACTGGCAATGAGAAGGCAAAGTTTTAAATTTTTTATCATTTATGCTATTTAACAATGTGTTTTGTGGAAAACGATTTTGCGTTTCAAGCTAAAGTTATTGGTCTTTCTTAATTTTGTTATTATTTAATGCATAGCATTTTCATCATTTCCAAAGTTACTAGGTCGGACTGATGGCAATGAACCTTTGAATATTTTTTTCCAGTATAAAGCCAGTTCTCTTTACAAGATAAGATAAATACATTAGCCATAATGAATGTGCATATTTATCCAAATTTAAATGTTCTACTTAAAAGTTTAACTTCGCTTCGGGTATAAGAATGATTAATGATAAATTAGATCTTTTCACGTTGAAAAATTTTAAAGAAAAATATAACCTGCTACACGTAAATTTAAATGCCACTCTTTAAATTAATAATACATTTTTAGCTCACTTTTATTGTAAATCTATCAAACAGCTAAATTATTGACACTCAATTGTATTGCACATGTAACGGTTGAATGCTTATCGGGAAAGCACAATTTGCGATTTAAATAACCTAAAAACAGCTATGGTAAAAAATACTTTTAATGTTTTATACTCGGTCTTTAAGACATGCATTCCACGATTTAATTTAGTTTTCCAAAACGACAGAAAAATTGTTTCTTGTTAAAACTTTGTAAAAACGTTAAATATAAATTAGCGATACTAGAAAATAAATCAAATTTTCCCTCATAATATTAATTTGGAAATTGATTAACTTATTGCAGATATTGATTTTAGTATTTTCTTAACCTGTATAAAAGTTAAGTAGAATACCTGTGCAGTGAATTATGCAGAATTTTAACCTATCTAACCAGAGAGGTATTGGACTGTTGAAACCTGAGTGGGATCAAAACGTGTTGTTCATTCGCATTGCATTTCAAACATCTGTCATAACCCGATCAGATAGCTGGACTGTTGAAGCATGACGGTAAGTGATACTTCCTCTACGAGTAAGTTGGTGATGTTGGTGATATTGACAATATTTCTAATACTCTTTCTTGACTGGAAATGTGCTTTTTTAAGGCAGCATTTCGAATTAAAATCAAAAAGTCTGCTTTAGAATTTTGATTTTAATATTATAAAAATTTTAATAAATAAAAAATTAACAAGCATAATTTTGAAATTATTTATTTTCTATTTATAAACAGATTGTACACCTTTTACCAAAACATCTCTTCTGAAACTTTAGTAGAATCAACCAAAGCAGAACACCTGTTAAGAAACATTGGTGGGACAATATGTTCGCAAAATTCAAAATTTATGCAGAAAAGCTACTATAAAGATATAAAATTCAAAAGACTTCACGCTGCTAAAGGTTTATAAAAAAAGCTTTTCATTTAGCAACAATAATTGTATATTATTTTAATTTGTTTTATATCGAATAATTCTCAGTTATAGAGGCCTAAACATTACTCGATAACTTTTTCAAATTTTTAGCAATCGGTGCTTTTTTCTTTTATTTTGCCATTGGCTAAGCTGCCCGCATTAATTAAAAAAACATTAAATTTGGTTACAATTACAGCTAATTTTCCCTATATACTTAGAATAAAATCAGTCCTAGTCAAGAAGTTGAATTGATTTTGCATCGTCTAGACGTTTTATTTTAAAATGCGACCTCGCAAAATACATTGAACACGATTCATTTATGCCTTTTAATGATGAGCATAAAGCATTCTTGAGCAAACCTTATATTCATAACACAAAACTTAAGAACACCGTTAGTTGGACAGATTATTTCACACTAACTCATTTTTAAAAAGCATCATACTGTTTTTTTTTGCAAATCATGGTATAACACCAACTGTGAATATGTTAGATGAATTTTAACATAATTTTTAGTCAAGTGGATTGTGTTGCGTATTAAAAATTGTGTAATAATAGAAACGCTTCACGTTGCCATGTCTTCAATTTCTATGAAGTAGTTATTAAGTAATTCCATAGCCAATATATGTAATAAATGTAATAATAATAATAATAATAATAATAATAATAATGTTACTAATAATTATAGTTACATAACAAAAATAAAAATAATTAAAGAAATAATACGCAGACAATTAAAACTACACAAAACCCTAATAAGACTATTACTAATGCTAGTCCTACTGCTGCTGCTAAAACTACTACTGATACATCTTATACTACTACTACTACTCCTACTAGAAGTACCACTAATAAAAATGCTGCTATTATTTTTACTTTTGCTACTAACTCTATTACCAATACTACTAATAATATTGATAACAATATTACTCATAATACTTGTAAAAATAATAACCATTAAATTATTATGAAAATATAATGGAAGAAAAGTTTAAGACAAAATTATAAACAATAAATATATGCGATATTTCATTAATTTATAAAAATGTTCGGAAATAATGCAGAAACAAATTCGGTACACGTTTTTCATACGTATCAAAAGTTAAATACCCGAGCAATGAATGCTTATTTAAATATACAACTTATATAAAATTTGACAAAAACTGCAGAAATTTAATGTTCGTGACTGTATAGAAATTGTGCTCCTGACATTTCCAGTCATGTCCAATTTTTGCGAGACTACTAAATGTGAGAGGCGCATATCTAAATTTGATATCCCTATATATTCAATGCGGTTTGATCCTCGATAGTCAGTTTGCCGTCGTACTCCGATGATGTTCATGGAAGTTCAAAAGGCGTCAGTGCGTGCGACTTGCGGTAATTTTGCTGTGTTGTTCGACGACTAGTTAAATACAATGGGATTGGTGTTTATTTCAATCTCGCAAACTTGATTTGAAGAATAATTTTCCCCACCCGCGCAATCAGTGATTGTTTATTTTAGACTTTAATATATCTAAATCCTCACCTTATGGGCTGATGATAAAGGCTCTAATATCAGTGTGGATTAGCTAAACGCCTTGTATTTAATTTCTTTTATATCGTTCAAAATACATTTGTTTTCAATAAGCGTATCTCAGCAATATCTACATAAATGAGTTTTAGTACTAATCACAAATGCGTAAATACCACATAATCTGTTTATACAACTGTTAATTGCTTCAAAATAAGGCAGGTCTACGCTCGTCTTGTCTTATACCGGCAGTATTATGCATTCTGTCTTACAATCAATGCCGACGTACTTAACTCGCAACGCATTACTAATAGTCATGAAGGTTGCAGGCATGAGTCGAACACGTGAAAAACGCGATGTCTGGCCCTTCAGCTCCTTCAATAATCTACGACATCCACTGGGCCAAAAATTTTCTATTTGAACTGACATCTGAAAACTTCATTTTGTGTTTGCTTTTATTCAGTAATGATGAATCGTGGCTTAATTGGCACAATATCATGATTTTGTTTGTTTTCAAATTATGCCACCTAGGTGACAGTTAGCTAAAATAAACTTGAGACTATAGTGGATGACAGTGTCATCCTCGATTTAGGCAAATAAGGATAAATTTAGTTTTAGTCCTATTTATCGGGATGTTATCGTAATATTTCCTACATCAAGGAAGATTTAAAAACGTTGGTATGTGAGACCGACGGCAGTTGCAATTCTTACACAACCAGATTTAAGAAATATGTAAGGTGTTTGAACACTTTGGCAGTAATTGAGAACGTATTTTTTATGAGCAACTGTTACTCAAGAAATGCTGTATACTTACGTTTTTGATACGCCTTTCTTTCAGTTTAAAACTTTTTGGAATTTCTTATGCTCTGAATTATTGACTAGTCATCCACAATCTGTCTATTTATAGCAAACACCATCAAACGTGTAGAATTTGTATTCAATTGATGTCCAATAGCGGAATATGGTTTATATATAAGTTGCCAGTACAAAAAAAACAGTTAAAAAATGCAATTTATGCACTAGATCTTATTCGTTGTTATTGGGAAATCGTCAAACATTTCCAAGAATATGCCATGAACAGGCCACGAAACGGGGAATCATTTCTACGCGGTCTTTGATTCAATCCACTGGATAATTAATTAAATCAAACAAATTGAGTTAACTGGAGGTGAATATTTAACAAGCATAAAAACTGCGATGAAAATGCTAAACAGCGGTCAGATAACTTTAAGAAATCAAAAATTTCTTCTTCCAATTTCTTGCAATAATATGTTGCTAAAACGATTCCTATTTGCAAAGGCACTAAGAATGTTTGTTCCTCTGTTACATCTATATATATTTTCAAAAATATAACAAACAGAAAATTTAAATGGAGTGGGGAGGGGAAGGGGGAACACCATAATAAGAAACAGGGACTAACTCATTGATTTTCGTCATTACCTTGGCTTCAAGCTTAGAAACAAAATAAAGATTTGTATTCTTGCTTATACTTGGTCTCATTTTGTTTAACAGATTTCGGTTCCTTCATTTGGTTACACTCGTGTATGTAATTTCTAGTGAATATAATGCAACTTCAGTTGATCGAAATCTTGTGTAATTTTATTGATAAATAATACTTCTTGTTAATATCAAGGAAATTGTCTTTAATTGCTGGTAATAAACAATTTGCCAAGTTATGTAAATGGCGCAGTTTAACTACATTAAATGCGCGTGGTAAAGTCGTTTACACATTTTTCCTGTTTATCTTAGTCATTTGATATGAGTTTCGGTTGGATTTTGGCACTCTGATTACTTTGCACTTATTTGCCATTCAGTACAGTAGATGTGAATTCTGCAAAGGCTTTGCAATTCATAGAATTTAAATTATTTGTCACAATTGTGTGCAAAAAATATAGGATAAGCCGTCCTAATCTGGTATGATAAACTGATAATTATAACTTAATATTTAAACCAAATCGCGAAAGCAGATTCGGTACACAGATGACCATGAAACACAAGGGTCGAGAATTAATTGTGGACTCTCTTAGAATCCTTAATTTTTAACAAACTTACATTTAAATGTACAGAAAAATATATAGGGCCTATAGAAAAAAAGCATTATCTTCAAAATCTGTCTATATTAGCGACTTAAATTGATAAAAAAACCAAGCATAGTCGTAATTTTGTGAAGAAGCATATTGCTGATAAAAATACAAATCACTTTGTATAAAACAGTGCGCACCAGACCTAGATGCTGAAAAGCACTACCAATTTAATGGTGTATTCTACAACCCACGATTCAATACAGCAATTACCTGCTAACTAACCAAACCGAAACAATCATTGGGCCCATAACAACTTAATTTCGCATGGAGGAAAAACATTTCGACCTAAACACAGCCGACATTTCCAGTCAAGTTCAATGTATGCAAGACTGCTAGAGGTGAGAAACGCATATCTAAATTTGATATCCATATATATTCAATGCGGTTTGATCTTCGATAGTCAGTTTGCCGTCGTACTCAGATGATGATCATGGAAGTTCAAAACGCGTCAGTGCGTGCGACTGGCGGTAATTTTGCTATGTTGTTCGATGACTAGTTAAATACAATGGGATTGGTGTTTATTTCAATCTCGCAAACTTGATTTAAATGCAAATAATACTTTAATTTTAACACCCTCCATAGTTCCCGGGGTAACACAAGTGCACGCATAAACAATGTGATCTGATTAAGAATAAATTGCGGAAATACTATAGCAGAAGCAATGACCAAATGAGTGAAAGCCTGGAGTGAATTGATCTAAGGAATAGTATCTGGATCCTAAGAATATATTAGTTAAAAAATATGAATTACCACTCCTTGCATACGGACGCATACCGAAGAAAACTAACATGCCTACACTAAAATAAACACAACCGCTTGTGTGCCTGATTATACTAATTATAAATCAATCTAAACATAAGACGTTACTCCTTCGCTAATTTGAATGGTATCAAATTATATTTATGCCTGAAGAAATAGTATTTTTGGTGATAAACCAAGGAATAGATTGGTAAAACTGTCGTTATAAGCATATTGGCGATGGTTTACTGATTTGATTAACAAAAAATTAGCTGCGAGGGCGATGACATCAATTGATTAAAATAAAGGACGCGATCTTCATGATAAAAATTAATTTAAATGAATTGCTTTTCTACAGTATGCAATGCCTTGTTTAAAATAACAAATGTATGTATGTACTAGGATTATTGTGTAGATTAAGATTACCAATCTGATTTAATTAATATACCAATCTATTTCCTAGAGATATATATATATATATATATATATATATATATATATATATATATATATATATATGACTGCATATACAAAAACCAAGTTATGCAAATATGCTTTCAAGAAAACATATTTTCCTAAGTTAGCCTTCCATCCATCAAGAAGACCACGACTCCAACTCTAATGACTTACTTGTTAGTCAAAGCCAGGACGAGAGATTTGGAATAAAATCAGCTTTACGTTTCATTTCCATGCGGGAACCCGGTATTTCGGTTTCGACAGCACATTCAGTAGATGCTTAATTAAAAAGATCATCTATCTGCGTTGAAATTATCCTAATAAAACTCATTGATAAATCCCGCAAGTTTGCACGGTAAATTGAAACATCGTTAAAAAATGAACACACATTGGAGCCATTCAAATGCGGCTTACCATATGAATGCTAAACGCAGAGCTGCACAAGACAACGAAGAATCTTAGCGCAAGCTAGTAACTACTAACATAAACACTAACAAGACTAGAGAAATTTACGTGCCAACAGACGATCTAACAATGGAATATTTGAACAATAATTGTTTGCGCGGGTGGTGGTAACAATTCTTTAAATCAAGTTTGCAAGCTTGAAGTAAACACCAATCCCATTGTATTTAACCAATGGGATTGGTGCTTACTTCAAGCACGCAAACGTGATTTAAAGAATGGAATATTTTGTTCCAACATCATTTTCAGACGATCAGCTAATGGAAGGCTTAAAAAAGAAGGAAGAATTGAGAACCCATCAATCGAGGCCAAAAATTACATCACCTGAAAATAATGAAGATTCAAGATTTTACCGACCTAACAGTGCTATCAATTGTCTCGCACAAGAAAAATGCGGTCAAATCCACAACAAGAAGGACAACACTGCGCAACGAGATTCATCTTTTAAAAGGGAACAATTTCATTAAAAATCGAACGACCTCTGTAGAAGGGCAACAGACAGATTTTTTGACTTGTATCAAAAGGCAGTTCAGAAAGATATAATTTAAATTTGAATATTATTTACTCTACAATTTAATGTTGTAGCTGTGAACAGCTTCATTGCACTATTATTGATAAGTCCTCATTTACAAAATATATATTTGGATGATCTACTGTTTCTCATATCAGACAAAATGACCCCAGATGAAAGATTTCATCAAAACATTATATTACTAATCGAAATGGAAAAATCCAACACAATGTACTTTTTGAACTTCCATCTCATTCTAAAAGAAAATCATGATCAAACTCTACACTAGCTTGAATGTATGTCACAGAAACTATTAATCTAACACAACCGCATTCCATCAGAATAACTTAATAAACCACCTTACAAACTAAGTTTGAACTAAATTTTCTGATCAAAAAAAGGAGGAAAACACAGGCTATACGACGAAAAATTTTCTGCTGCAAACTACCCTCTGTGTTAGTTTAAGACTGAAAAATACCCATTTACACATAATTGAACGCACGTGTACTTTCATATAAGTAAAACTAAAGTAAATATTGTCAATTCATTTTTCCACATTCGGACTAATGTTTTAGCACCTGGTTTGCTAAATTAACGGTTTAGGAGTGACATCCAATTCAGAAAGAGGCAAAGTAATGTGAATAAAACGGTTGCAAACTCCTGTCCCGTTAAATACTTAATGGTAGTAAACAAGTTTTATTAAAAAAGTTAAATCAATGAGAGACAAAAATAAATTAAAAAAACGATTAAAGAAAGAAAGATTAACTTGTACATGAAATCTTGATGAGATGAGTTTACCATTGAAAACCTTGATTCACAAAACAGGGGTCAAGAAGTTTTTCAATTTCATGTCTCGCAAAAAGTTGAATTCCTAATCAGAACACTTGACGGATTAGCATTCTCGAATACTGGAACAAACTGGCAATAGATTAACGTGAAAGCAACATAACAAACAAAATCCTAATTAATATATACAAACGTCAAAATATGCACATCCAGTTTAACGCGAAATGCTACAACCTGCCAAACTTGTAATGTCGTTACGGAGATGCAGCACAAATAATGAACTCGAAAACATGATCGATGACATGAAACGAAACTTCATTCATATATGCAAAGATTAAAAATAAACACTCTGTTCAACGTACCAGATGTAATGTGAATTCAGTCTACTTAAAAGAAAACATATACGCAGCTGAAAAATCATGTAATTTATTACAGTTTTTACCAAAATAAAATTAATCTCGATTTTTCATTGATTTTTCTTAAATATTATATATATATATATATATATATATATATATGTATATATATATATGTGCATTAATAGTCTTTCGTGAAATAGGGTGCCCACAGTACTTCAATAAATTTATCGTTAATCAGTTTTACCATTCTTTTGAAGATAGTGAGAACAAAACAAAGTACTCCATGGAATCAAAATTTATTAATAAATTTTGCTTTCTACCAGTATGGATGAACGAATATACAATAACGGAATCCATAATAATGGCTGAAGATACTCGTAAAAATTAGATTTTTAATAAATGTTATTCCATGGATTACGTTGTTTTGCTCATATTTAAAGAATGGTAAAAATGATAACGATATATATATATATATATATATATATATATATATATATATATATATATATATATATATAGATGATTGCTTTCTAATTTAAGGATGTTTTACAGATATTTTGTCTGTATAAACCTAAAATTACATAACACATGTAGTTCAATCCGTAGACCAGAATTGGTTTTAATGTGAGCTCGTCAAGTAATTTCAATAATTTGCTACGGACAAGGCACAAAGGCCCAGATTCCGAAGCACATGAACCTCGCATCATGTTCCAGTTGCGGAAAATTCTGACAAATACTTGACGAGTTCCCAATACGGACGAAACTGGTCTACTGGATATATTGCATTTAATACTTGTAATAAAGTCAAAATAATACTGTCGGCAATTATATAAGTAAATCTGATCAATAGAATTGATTTGAACATAACTTACGCAAGTGGAATTATGTCTGCTGTATAATTAGTGGTCAGTCGTCGCTAGTTAATACACCACATCTAAAGAGGAAAGACGTAAATTGAAATATGACTTAAAAATGTGTTTATTTCACAGCACAGGTAGCGCAGTTGATATCGTCCTATAGTTCGTAGCAAATCTGCGCCGATTTGAGTATCATTGGCTTGAAAAGTTCTTGGCAGTAATTTACGGGTTCCGAATGGTGATGAAGTCGGTATACTGGGTGAATTGCTTTTGCTTTAATGCAGCTTCAGTTGCAATAAAGCATAACATAACAATTCTCATACTTTACATGGCTGAAAATGATTGATGATTTTCAATATAATGAGACATACATGTACAAATTTCAATACCATAATTTTTAAAGCGCTAAAGTTTCATGTAATCGAATGGTTTCAGGAGTTTTGGTTGGATGCAATTTGAAGAACATAATAATATCTCTTGATTAAAATAAAATAAATTTCAGGACAAAAAAGTATCTGAAACGTGAATAACGATAGACATTCTGTGAATTCTTTGAATAGAAGTTTTGGTTAATCCGCGTACATTTCAATTTTCAGGATAACTAAAACAGTAGGAATAACAAATTTATTATTTAAATTGTTTTGTCAAATCGAATAATTTTAACGACTGAATTGCTATTTGCCTATGATCAAATAATGCTAATTATGATCGGACGACGATTTAAATTAACCTATATCAGTTTCTTTTTATCGTTTTATGATTATATCATGGAAGTATACAATACCATATGTTTCGGCTCGATGAGCGATTCTCGCCATTTAAAGCAGATTTTTATCACTGGCAGTTATATGTGGAGAATTGAAATTGTGCAACATTTGCGATCTACGTTTTACTACGTTAAAAAGTATTTAGTGCGCGGATATGAGTATTCGCCATAATAAAAGCATACGGATATATAGCAGTTCTCCACAGAGTTGGTTGTAGTTGAGTGTAGAGTAAAAAGCTAAACAACTGAACAATTAAGCAACTTAGCTGGAAGTCTACTGTACTTAGCATGGCGAATATTTTTGTTTCTATAGTGAATAACTAATATCGTCAGTCATCACCTTTTAATTTTTCTATATCTTGTGCAATGTAGCACGGCAAATAATGACGTCAATCGGGGGAATTGACTAAAGCGTTATTTTTGGATTTAGTGGAAACTAATTGCCTCTATTTAGCACAAGCAAGATTCCTGTTAACAAACACGGGAAGATTGGAAAATGTTCACCGCCTTTTAGTTTACAAAGGTCCATATGTACGAGGCATAGTTTTCTACTTAGAGAGCATGTGTACTGTAGAGTTGAAAAACTAATTTCGCAATTGCCCTTAAAGGTAAATAAATAATTAATTTGAAATCGTGAAAGCATACCTTGTAGGAAGAAGAACAATTGGAATTATAAATTGGCGGCAAAGATATTGGACCATCATATTTTCGAGCAAAATGCGACGCATGTCGTATTCTAAGAACATTAGCAAAATATGCCAAGTCGACAACTTTTCAAAATTGTCTTCACTTAAAAAGAATAACAGCAGAAGCATAGGCAGATCGAGAATGAGAAAGAATGATCTGCAAGCTTACCGATTGCTAGTCAAACTGGCATTCTGGGTTAGGTAAATTGATTCGCACGGTGGGAAATATACGAATGGATAATTTTTGACAAAATTCGACAACACTAAGTAAACTGAACATAAGAGAAACCCTACGGGTCTGTAATAAAACAGTAGAGATGCCGTTTATTAATATGCACATCTTGGTCCTACCACATAAAGAATGTTAACACAGTTAACAATGATATTTATGTAGCTTATTATGTGGTAACTGAATATTAAAACATGATTAAAAACTTCTTTGTGAGACTGCATGACAACATATATGTCAATATTCGGCACTCATATATGCATAACTATGTTTGATAGGTAACACGATGCGATCAGTGTCCATGTCAAGTCAAAAAAATTTAAGATACATAGCAGATTTGATGGGAGGTTAGCTGAAGTCTTGTTTTTGACAGGATTACTGGAAAACACACGTAATTAGTCGTTTCCTCACGTAGAATGTACCGAATAATTTGTGTGACAAGCGAAAAGATTGCTTTAATTACCAATATGTGAGAAAATACTTAATTGACAGACAATCCAGTTTCCGGAATTTGTGTATATTCCTACTGGACAAACTTGTCAAAATAAGCCATAAGCAGCACTTTCGGTCATTATGAACTTCGAGGAAAATATGACATGGGATTTAGAAAAAAAGATTATTATTAACATTAATAATAATATCATCCATACTAATACATCTACTAATACTACACTTCCTCATCCTACTAAAACTTCAACTTGTACTACTACTAATAAGAAAATGACAATAATAATAACAATAATGATAATAATAATAATAATAATAATAATAATAATGTTTAATAATAATAATAATAATAATAATATTATTAATAATAATAATAATAATAATAATAATAATAATAATAATAATAATAATAATAATAATAATAATAATGATGATGATGATGATGATGATGATGATGATGATGATGATGATGATGATGATGATGATGATGATGATTATGACGATGATGGAGAAGTAGTAATATTTGTAATTATCAATTTTTGTGAACTATAACAGACATTGAACTCCATTGTGTTGGTAACATTTACCGACTAGGCAACTATAGTGTAGGCATCATGAACCTTTACGGCAACCATAATCTTGTATCAGGTACCGACACAATATCCACAGTGTTGGTACGCTTTACAGACTTGGTATTTCTAATTTATTGTGAGTTGGCTTTGAAGTTGCATTGTCGAAGTCTTTATATGAAGTTAGCTTCATTACTGTAAGTTTGCACATAAATGTTGGAGATTGTACCGTCCTATTTACCACATTCCTCACCTAAATATATATTGGGAAAAGAGCTTAGTATCGGCTCCTACTGATGAATCAAGAGTAAACATAATACATGTTAAAGTCATTATAACAAATCACAATGCATTTATAACCATAAAACTGTAGTTATACTTTTATTAAATAAGAGAGATATTCTGTATTTGTAATAATTTGTATGCGGTAGCTAGCGTATTACTAAATGTTACGGTTAAGTGTAATATTATATAGTTTCGAATTATAACAGTGACAATTGCTTCTTGAAGGAAACGGAAATTTAACAAAAATACACAGAATATTTGTTATAAATGCTAGCAAAAAAACCACATTATTTTATAGAAAATATTACCACGACAGCTTTATATAAATCAACAATATTTATCTGTTTAATTAAAAATTCTCAATGATTTCATTTCCAGGAATTAATCAAATTTCTAAGGAAGTCAGGAAAGAATGAAAATCTCATGATTTTGGCCATCGGATGTCTTAGTCATAGAAAGTTCATAATAGGGGATCTGCTAAAGACACTAAGAATAAGAAAAGGTATTCCTCATCTTATAAGGCAGTCAGAAAATCCAAAGGGTGGCTAACACCGTCGAGGTAAATGAGGTTTGAGCAAACGCTTCAAATGCTCTTTCATTGAGAAAAAAGAGAAAACGTTGCGAAGCTCATGAAAAAATGTAGTGTCGTAGAATTCATATTTATGAGTGAAATGCGATGGATGATAAATCTGCAGTTTTTTGAGTATTCGTGTGTTAATTGGGATAAAGGAATTGCAATGAAGCAAAACATTACCATAAATCATGTTTCAAAGAACGGTTTAAAATATAAAAAAAATTCTACAGAACAATAGTCGAACAAAAGACCTAGTATAATTTTCATTAAATTTAGTAAGGTGAAGGGGCTAATTTGTATTATAAGTGAACATTATAAACAGTAAAAATTATGAGAAAAATGCACGCACAGATAATTCACATATTTATTTTAATTTCATGTATACTTTTCAAAATTTATTTACGTATAGAGAATAATGCAACAAACGTCTTCCTAAATACGCAGTTATTTTGAATTTCTTGCTTTAAAGGGCTTAGAATCCGGCATGGTTTAGAACGTTATTTCATGCTGGCCCTAATTTCACATCGCTTTAAGTAGACGTTATTTGAACAGAGATAAGCATTAATAGATCGTTTTCGTCACAGAGCATATCATTTGTATTTACGTACAGCATATGTTTTGCTGCTTTAACATACGCCATTTAGTTATTAAGATACCAAACATTCAGTGGTTTTAGTGAAAAGTGCAGATGTTATGCAATCTTTAAAAGTTAAATTAACAGTTATATTCAATTTCTTCAACAATCTTAATTTGTTGTTTTTATTCCATATTTGCTTAGCCCCGTCTGCTCTTTGCAATGCAATTACTCTCAAAAGATTTGCTTTAATCTGTAGGGTAAATTACGCATAAAACTCATCTATTTAATTTTTTATTATACTTTATCAATAATCTTTTCGTTGTTAAACTAACATTTCAGAAATTCTGAATCCTTGGTTAAAGTGATTGTCATTTCTAGATACAGCATATAAACTTCAGCTATTAGATAAAAAATTGAATTGCCAAACGGCTGTTTATGTACTTTCGTTAAATATTAACAATTAAACTTGAATCGCTACCTTAAGTGTATATATCTTTAGAAAAATTTCAAGATGGTGTGTAGGTTAAAGCAATAGGGGATTAATATGATTGATGACTTTACAGATAAATTAAATAATTTTGCCGAAATTGTTGCCATTGAACCGTTTTTTAACCTTTGACATTATCAACTTTCTGTTCTTGACAAGGTGCGATTTTAATTCCTCCACAAAATTGAGGGAGTCAAGAAAATATTAAAATCATTTTAATTTGTATTGACTGTGGGACTTTTTTTAGTTTGCTAGCCAGATTCAGTTGTGGAATGTCGATCGTTGACATAAGTTCAAATGTATTTCAAGCTTCTGTGTACGGTGAATTCTGTTCGCATGTGCGGCAATTAATTTTACTAGTCCAAAATGGCGTACGATGTTGACTATTTGACTAGAATGAATAGCTTTATATTCATTCATAACATCAAAAGTCATCGTAGTATAGCACGAATAATTGTCTGGATTGATTAATTGAAATTAAATATTCTTTATCAACACTCTACTAAATCATATGGGAAAAGTGAATAGATTATTTCGTATTCGATTCAGAGTTCAGAAACTTCCTCCGAAATTCACCTGTTGTATCTTCAATTGACCCCTTCGGAGTAGTTTCTGCCGTATGGCCCGAGGACAAAAACGAAGACGGAGCAAAAATTACGTACAAATTGCAAAGATATTACCGTAAAGCTGCAGTCTATTAAATATAAATTTATGAGTTTAATTTTGAAAGTGCAATAACCACCTTCAAAATATGAATGAAGTATCAAATAACCAGTGACTTCTTGGATACCCACTGCAAAATTGTTACTTTTAAAACAAGGAATGATAAATGTTTATGTAAAGGGTAATAAAGAATGAATAAATCGGTTCAATATTGTTTAAGATTGATATGAAATATCTTACCGATCTGTTATGTATTGTAAGCTATGCCGCATACCAAATAAGCAAATCAAGGAGTATAATTGACTAATCATACCTAGCAAATGGGAAAACTGTTTCGAATTATTTGAGCACATTTTATAAAAAATCACACAAATTATAGATATTTTTATCGCAGAAAATGAAAACAAGTCACGAATTTCCTAAGCAGATATATGTAGTGTTTTTTTCAAAATATTAATTAAATTAAACTAAAATATTTATAAAATGAATATAGACCACTGGTTTATTTGTTTATATATGGTTCTTGCTTTCGTGTCTATGTTTCTTGTTTTAGTTCTATCTATTATCTATGTTTTTATAAATACAACATATAAAGTTTGAAATTTTCGTTGCAAAATGAGATATTGGAAAAAATTCAATTAGCGTATTCCATCCGTATTGTCTATTTTTCAATTTACCGTGGACATCGGCAACAAGGATTTTAAATAAAAGATAATAGAATAAATATTTTGTAAACAAAATGATTTCTCTAAATTAATAGATCCAATAAGATAACGGGATATATAGGATGAAATTTTGAAGAATTTTACTATCAATAATTAAATGACCAATAATAATTTGTAAGACCACTAGTCAGTTTATATTCATACATTATTCTTAACCAGTTTTTGGATCTTTTATTCAATTCCTATTTGTGAAATCGTCGCTACTTTACACGGTTTAGTGCTATGTTATAAATGGAACCTAGCGAATTTCCACCGCTATTTCAAACATAATAAAGTCTCTTGATTTAATTTCTCTAGACTATGCAAATATGCTGTACAACTGTTACAGCAGCATATCGGTAGGCGTCCATATTACTCCTAATTAATTGTAAGTCTAGTCTACACTGAAATACATGCCAGATCATATGTAATAATGTGTACGTCCTTGGATGTAATTCTCCGTTATTTCATAATTCCCTTTTCATATGCAAAAACAAAAAAATTTATCAGATACGAGAAACGCTTCTTTCTTATTTTCTTCTCAAATAGCTAGAAATCAACATCTCTTTATATATACATTGAAAGGCAAAACAAGATAGAAATATTTAAACATGGAGAGAGTGTGAAAAAAGGAAACCAAACAATTGCGTGCGTCACCTCTAGTTCAAGCTCAATGCCTGAACATGCCACTTCTGCTTGCATAAATCCGGCTGCATTTTGTTTATCCTTAAGTCTTCGTACGTGGCTGACTCCTTTTGTAAATGCATTTAGTAATTATTTGAAATGCTACATCTGGAGATCATACGTGTGATGTTTCAACTTGAGTTGCGCAAGTGCAGACCTGTATTGACCATTTGTTTTAAAACAGGCGTTTAAATTACAATGTTCTAAATAAAATGGTGAATACACGTCTGCAATTGCGCAACAAATCGTTGAAACATCACGCGTATGTTCGCCAGACGTAGCATTTAAAATGATTACTAAATTTAATTACAAAGCAGACATATACGAAGCCTTATGGATAAAAAAATTGCAGCCGGATTTATTCAAGCAGAAGAAACATGTACGAGGCATTGAGTTTGGAACTAGATGTGACGCACGCACATTGGATTGGTTTCCGTTTTTTCACACTCTTCTCTATGTTCACATCTCTGTCTTGTTTTTCTTTCAATTTATATAGAGATATGATACATTTGTAGATATTTTAGGGAGATTATACGAAAGAGATGTTTGTATCTGATAAAATTTCTTTTTGTTTTTGCACACAGGAAGGGTACTATAATATTTATTTAGGCTCAAATTTCAAAAGTATCTCCATATACTGCTTTCGAAGTATATCTTACCACCTCATTTATTAATAAAAAAAATTCATAAATGAAAAAAATTTACTGGAGTACATACATATAGTACTCATTTTCATTATCGTTATTTTATTCTTTAGAAATATTAACAAATTAATAATTAAAAATTGACGAATTACCCAATGTTTCTGGTAACTGTTTATTTATGTTCCTGTTTACTACGTCTAAGTTCTTCAAATACTTATCTTCTTCTAGTAAGCATTTATAAGCAATATCATAGGAGCAATGCAACTTTATCAACGTATAACCTAAGAAATTTGTTTGTTTATATATTCTAAGAATTTTTATATGTCGGGGAGTGCTGAGCATAGCAATCATTCGTAATATGTTTCCGGTTTATGTACATTAAACAAACTATACAATCTGTACGCAAGTTTAACTCTTTGCATGACTGTATTACCATGTGCCGGATCCATTTTCTTATTAACAGTATATTATTTTTAAGTAATTTGACTTCTCCTGTAACATATATGTTGTTAATCTTACTATTTTAGCGAAAATATCTTTATAACTTATTTTTTCAAATATCGCACCAGAATAATAAGTCTACCAACCGTCGCTCCTCTATTATCCGCTTTTAAACATGTAACCTTGGTTAATAACATCAAATTTCTGAGACGTCAAACATAATTAATGGGAATAAATTGATAAACTTGAAACGTTAAACCAATCGTGGATATGTACAATGAAAATATGACCTTATTCGTATACGAGAGTAGTTCTTCCGTCTTTACAAACTGCGTAATGATTTTTTTACTAGGCTTTCTCTCAGTCAGAACTGCTACGATAAAACAACGTCCGGCCATATTAAAAAAGCTCAGACAGAGATTGAATCTAGGTAGGCATGGTTTGGAATATGTGACTCTTTTCCAATAAGACACTCAGCTACACGCAAAAAACAATTTGCATAATATACTATCGGAAATTGTTTCACTAGCCTTCCCTTCAGGTGGGGCCTATATATGTTATTTTGATGACCTAAAGATCCTAGTAGGCATCACCAACTTATCATGGTATAAGGGACATGACGCAATTTGAGGAGGTGGGATTAAATTGAACATTAAAATTATTAAACTAACTTTGGTTGCGCGGGCGGTGAAAGAAATTATTTAAATCAAGCTTACGATCTGTATATGAACACCACTCCCATTTTAAGTATTAATTTGTCAGTATAAACTAAGCGATTTGTAATGTATAAAAGTCAATTCAACCCGTAGACCGCTATCGTCCTCATTGACAACATCGAAATTACTGTCCGGAATTTGCCGTGGACAGGACAAGCATTTGGGCATGACTGCTTTAGAATCTGCGACTCTAATCACTGAGACACGCTTACTCATGCTCAAAACCACTATACGTAATAAACAAAGTAAATACCTTTTGCTTATTCTTTCCTTTCGGTGAAGCCTACATGCTTCCGATTTAGACATTATTTTTTACCTAGCCATAAAAAATCTATCAATACTTAATGGATCGATTGTCGCGGATACACGACAGTGCGGATTTTTTTCGTTATTTTATATGAGAAAATAAGAAAACTTATCGCGGATGTCCGGTTATGTCGAAAAATTTCAGGAAAATATTTTGTTAATTCCACAAAATATTTCGTTAATTACATTAAAACATTAATGAAAAAATGTTATTTACTATTTAACAATAATTGATTGCGCGGGTGGTGGTAACAATTATTTAAAACAAGATGCAAGTTTGATAAACACCAATCCCGATTTAACGGTAGTCGAACAACGCAACAAGGCGCGTTGCGGCTGGCGGTAGTTTATTGTGATTTCGACGGTTAAATATTAGGTTGGAGATTACTTCACTCCAAACATAAATATTACTAGTCTACGAACAAAAAATCAAGCACAAAATATTATAAGCATGTACATACCTTGTATTTAAATTTGTAACTAACATGACAAAAAGAACCATACGTAAATAAATTTCTGCACACGCGTACTTACTACTCTGTTGTTGGCAAAACACAAAGCGTAAAAGCTCGGAGATGAAGTG
The DNA here is from genome assembly GCA_029291075.1 of Eudiplozoon nipponicum. Classification (NCBI taxonomy): domain Eukaryota; kingdom Metazoa; phylum Platyhelminthes; class Monogenea; order Mazocraeidea; family Diplozoidae; genus Eudiplozoon; species Eudiplozoon nipponicum. The sequence goes on along the minus strand of JAQBSW010007337.1, from coordinate 10,352 downwards.
CGATATAAAACGGTCTGTGATTGGTTCCAACGGTTATTGATGACGAATCAGCCCCTATTTTTGTTATTTTTTACTTTAATATTCTAAAATCTAAAACATTATATTTTTTAAACTTTAATGTTCTAACATTTAAATATTTGGGCATATTTAAGATAAGGGTACTTTACATACGTGTTCTGTAAAAGGGTGGTTATTTAACAGATGGTAAAGTGAGTGTTTAAGTCCGAATAATTGTTAAATATGTACTGCAAATATGATGTACCGATTTCGCAAATTTTTAGCTATCGTGGACGCTTTTGGAACCTATTTACCACGATAAAATAGAGCTCACTGTATAGAACAGGCTCCAATCTATCTGGCATAGCGGTAATTAATTGAACAGTTATATAATAAAACGATTATTGATTGTACGCGCTGTAATAACAATGGTTTGTTTAAAATGCCATATTTATCTATATATATATATATTTATATATATATATATATATATATATATATATATATATTGGGTTAGTTTGTTATATAAAGATTGCAATCTTGGATTTAAAATTAATATCATCGAACTTGTAGCCAATGTTCTTTTAATTATGTAAATGTTCTATAACAATATATTGAGAGCGACTATTTGTAAGTTTTGATAAGAATTTGTGCCACAGGTACTCCAATTGACGGAATGGCTAAACAAATAATTTGGGTATTATATTACAGAATATTTTGTGTAGTGTGCGGCATGGTGGCTCGTGGGTTAATCCTAGACTTTAGAGCAGACGTGCTCTGGCTTTAGCCCGGCCTGTGGCAAAATCTAGACTACAATTTATGTGGTCCAGATATGGAAAAAATCGGTCTAGTGAATGTATTGCCCTTTCTACATTACACAATGCTTAGTCTATATTTAAAAAAATGTAGGTATAATGGGAATTTTGTTTATATCGAAACCGCCACCTTGATTTAATTGATGATCTAATAGCAGTTTGTCAAACAAAATGTCAGCAACTTGCCTTACAAACTGACTAGCATCTAGTTTTGCTCTCCATATGTAAGCGATGTGGTTTAATTCGTGCTAGTCAGTTTGCCGAACTACTCTGAAGATAATCATGGAAGGTCAAAACGCATAATTGCGTACGACTGCCTGTAGTTTTGCTGTGTTGTTAGACGACTAGTTACATACAATGTGATTGGTGTTCATTCCAAGCTTGCAAACTTGATTTAAGCAATCCCAACTATATGTATGTCTAGACTTCACTGAATGACGGACTTGATAAGATGTAGAAAAAAGCCAATAATTACAATCAGTTCTCTGTTTTACTCATCCTTAATTTATTGCACATATGGCTTCACTAAAATTAATAAGACCAAGCTCATTGCTCGGTATTCCATGAATTCATGGCGGGTCTAAGTTATCAAATTTGTTTCTTTTGGTTAGGCTATTTACAGCTTAAAATAATATGTTGTATTTAAATGCTGTTAATCTAATTTTCTGCTAAAATTGAAGTTCGATAATACAATGGCGTTTCGATTTTCCTACGTTGTCAGATTGTACATATTTCGACTTAGGATTAGAATTGCTAAAATTCACTCACATTCTCGTTGTTATTAGATTATGCTGGTGAACAATGTGACTGAAATTTTCTCGGAGAATGTGGATTAAAACACCAAATGTTATTAATATCGAAATTTTTAAAACAAAGTTGATTTGACTTGGAACGTAAGTAGATATTATGAGATTGACCAGTCAGAATTATAAATGAAGCGGTTTGAATTTAATTTCACATTTGGTTTTTATAGTTTGACTTTATTTGATATGATGAGATGTGCAAAGAATAAGGTAAATAAAAATGAGACAAGTAAATATTCCAAAAAAACATTAGAATCGAGTAAAATCCCTCTTTAGTCAAAGTACGCATCAGTTGTTAATACATTATTCCATTCTTTAAATCAAGTTTGTGAGCTTGAGGTAAACACCAATCCCATTGTACTTAACCAGTCGTCGAACAACATAACAACACTACCGCCAGCCGCAACGCACTGAAGCGTTTCGACCTTCCATGATCATCATCGGAGTACGACGGCAAACTGACTATCGAGGATCAAACCGCTTTGAATATATATAGAAATCAAATTAAGATATGCGGCTCTCACCTCCAGCAATCTTGCATGCATTGAACTTGACTGGAAATGTCAGCTGCACAAATATGTAAGTACTTAATGGGTCAGGTGTTTATATCAAGTTCGCAACCTTGATTATAGTAAATGTGTAAGACCAAGATTTGAGCCATCTATACTTTTAATCTCCGCAGAAAATCCTACCTTTTTTTCAATTTAAATTAATATAGGCAAAAAACCTCCTTAATATAAATTGTAATTTGTTGCGTCCAAGACCAAATCCCATACCATAATTTCATTTCTAATTTAAGTTCCTGAAAATCGTCATTATCCGATTTCAAGAGGATGTGCGTGTATTCGAGACAAAAACACCGGGCCAAGTGGAACATTTTATTTTTTCTTATTAATTCCGATTTTCTAATGAGTGTTTACAAATACGAGGTGTAAAAATGCAATCATGCCAAAAAGAATGTATGCTGTCAGAAGTCAACATTTAAGAAATGTTTTTCAGGACCTGAGATATTTTTTGGATAAAAGACTAACATATATGCACGCATTGTTTTTTCCTAAGACACAATGTCAAGTTGTAACTTGTTGCAGCGTGAAGAAGTTGTTAAGTAGGGCACTTCTAAGTTTCGCTTTTTAGACGTGGGTATTTGAATAGAGTAATTCATCCATTTCGATACGCGCACGTCTAAATTGATCTGACAGCACACTGTGAAAATGAAATTCTTTTAGCTTTTGTAGAATGTCAGGCAAGTTGACAGGCCGAAGATTGATGGGTAGAATTTGGATTGATTGCTGTACAATCTCGCGGAGGTGTATGAGACGTAACGTCGTGTAGGTGTTTATGACTATAGGTGGCTAGGTGCATTACATTTACGGTAAATAGCGAGGTAATCAGGATTTCATTTAGGCTTAGGGGAAATCATAGAGAAACAAAGACATGCATGCACACATAAACCCAGTAAAGTAAACGTTACAATATTCAAGATAGAGCAACGTTGGGTGTTCTGCCAGGGAGACAACTACCGGAAAGGGGCATGACCGTGCATACAGATGAACGATATACGGACATACACAGAAATGGACATATAGACAGTCACACGCATGAGCCTTGCAATGTGATGAAGCAATTTATTTGCAAAGGTTAATTCAATTGTTACGTTTAGCAAACAGGTATTGAAGTAATCTCTTTCGAAATTTACGTTCGCAATAACTTCTAAAAACTTGGCATCAGAAGGCCACTATTACAAAAAGAATTGTTTTTTTAATAAAATAAATTGTAAACTATATTTCCAGAATGACGTTTGCGTGCCCGAGGAATACGGTTGCACATAGTAATATTCTTAATTGAGTTCAAAACAAAAGTATCATAATGAATTCTTTTCTAAATTAGAAATATTTCACATAAAAGCTAAGATGGCAGTAGAAATGAAGGCAGTATAATTAAAATTATTTATTAAATTGTGATTTAAAATCGCGAATACATGACATGTATTTGGTGTATGTAAAAGAAAAATGTATTCAATGGGAAACAAAAAAATTTCATTTTTAGTGAAGAGATATAACTGTTTGTATTTTTAAAATGGCGCATCTATTTTAAATTGAACGTAAGTACATAGTTAATGAAATTTTATTCTTCCTCCAAAAGAGTTTATCCGTCAATTAAAAAAAATCATTAAACTAAATATAAAATTGTTTAAGTAAAAGTTTAATTTGTAACTTTATACAAAAGTACATATCAATGATGGCATATTTATGTTAATTTAATTACTAATCATTATTTATATCAAATGGTTTTCGGAAAAATGTTATTTCACTTTATGCGATCATGACGATGCGTATACGTTCTTTAAAGTATTTCGTAATTGTAAAAATAATTTTAATCAATTAACCGATAATTTAAAAAGGAAACGTGTATGGTAATTGTAGAACAAAGTGCAAAGATGTGGGTATATAAGAAATATGGGCAGGTAGACAAGCACGAGGCACAAGACCGAAACCTTTTTTAAAATTGATTTCTCTGATTTGATATAAAAACCAAATACAGATGTTCTATCCTGCCAAGCAACATAGCCAAGAGATTTAAAAGATTTTTTTCCTAAATTGTTTTACCAGTACAGCATCAACATAATTTTGGGCAGGTAAATATTGTAAAATAAATTTAACATTGCATAACATGCAGTTTGATATGCTAGCGAAAATAATTGTGTTCAGATTTTCTAATTTTAACTTTTCTATTCACCTCTCTTAATACAAGTATGTTTTGAAAGATTGAACCTGTACTTTCAAAAACTATTGTCTCCTCCCAATTAGCTATTCATTATGCCAATTTCAAATTAACTGTCTTTGTTAAAAATGGAGACCTTTACTTTTAGAAAATTATTTGGCATTCCTAGAAATGAAACTTCATATTTCTACAGAGTGAACGTTTTTTTTAATTGTCCTTTAGTTATCTAAATAACCGTAGGGAAATGAATAAAATAAACCATATTTAAAACAAAACGCGCTTTCTCATGGCCGACACATCAAATTTATTCAATGTAAAAAATAGCAGGCAGAATACCTTTACCATCAAATTTTAAAAAAATATATGTTTCTCACATATTTTTGATCAGTTAAACAGTCCTTTATTGCGTGGAAAGTGATTAAAATTATTTAAATAATTATCGCTAGTTTCATATGAAAATCAATCACATTGTACTTATTCAGTCGCAAAGCGTAGCAACATATGTGCTTAGAAATTGTGCAGCCAAAAATACCAGGCCCATACAATGTTTGCGAGACTATGTAATGGTCGCATATATAACTTTGCAATGCTTATGCCGTCATCGTTGCTTGAATTTCTTTGGTCAGTTTGCCGCTGTGCTCCGATGATAGTCATGGTAGGTCGGAACGCGTCAGCAAGTGGAAATAGTTAAACAGAAATTAGGATTTCTGTTTATTTCAAATTCGCGAATTCGACTATAATTATTGTTGTTCAATATGAGCGCGTTATACGTCAAGACGTGTTTAGAAAATCCTCTTTTGTCATCCCGTTTTAAGAATAATTGGGGTCAGAGGCGAACTTTACATATTCAAAATAGTATACATTTATTTCGGTTTGTTTCCCGTTGGTTAGTTGCATGCTTGCTTACCGGATGACCAAAAAAGTTGTCAAAGCGCTGGTTTGTACAACTCTTGACCATTTCCTTCATTCTGCGACTAATTAGAAACACTATAGCAGTTTATTTAGTGTTGTAAAACATGAGGAAAACAATTCAATGCCGCGTATTGCGTACGCGGGTTATAGTTGTACATGGGCAGTTACACAAAGATCCGATTCTTCACACTTTCCGATTTTGTTTTGTCTTTGATCGGGTTGAATTCTTTTTTGTTCAACTGGAAATGCGGTTCTATCACATATTTGTTTACTGGCGACGTTTCGGTGCCTACTTTTCAGCACCATCCTCAGGCAACACAGTACAAACTTCACAATAGCAGATTTAAGCAAATGTGGTAACCTTGTTCCAAAACCATTTTATTTATATATAATTGACTCAACACTATTTTTAATCATAGAATTTGTCTCAGTAACTAAACTAAATATATAACTATTTATAATTAGCAGACCAATCATTACCTCACCTATCTCAAATTCCCGGTATACGTAATCTCATCTCGTATGCAGAATATTGTAGGGGAGAGAGACACTATCGAACCTTTTGTTATTTGTTATAACTGTATTGCTACTATGTCACGGTAATCAAAATTCAAAAATGATAAAAAAACTAAAACCTTGAATGTTATATATTGTATTTTATTTAAAACCGGGAACTCTAATGTATACAATGGTGTATGAGGTATTGCGCACATAGCAACAAATTAGTTCAAATATGGAGCAGCAAGTTTCGTAGATGGATGGAGAGTGAATGTCATAGCGACGCTTAGGTGAAAGATTAAAGGGAGAATGAGAGAGATAGTATGGACAACTAACGTTTTTCAAAAAACTAATCGTAAGCACAATGTGAAGTTAATCAAGTCATAGAAATAATTGCATAAGACTATTTGCTCATATGACTAAAATAATTCATTATATCTATATACATATATATCTAAATATAATATCGTAACACCTTTATATATATATATATATATATATATATATATATATATATATATATATATATATATATAAGAAGGACCATTGTTAATTCTATGATTAAAATAGTGTTGAGTCAAATATATATAAATAGAATGGTTTTGGAACGAGGTTACCACATTTGCTTAAATCTGCTATTGTGAAGTTTGTACTGTGTTGCCTGAGGATGGTGCTGGAAAGTAGGCACCGAAACGTCGCCAGTAAACAAAGATGTGATAGAACCACATTTCCAGTTGAACAAAGAAGAAGTCAACCCGATCAAAGACAAAACAAAATCGGAAAGTGTGAAGAATCAGAACTTTGTGTAACTGCCCGTGTACAACTATTACCCGCGTACGCAAAACGCGACATTGAATTGATTGAAGTGTACACACCGCAACAATATTTCAAAAAATACATGAGGTAAACAATCAGTGCCAAAATCACATAAATCGAAAATGACGGTTTGATAGTTTCCAAATTTACAGATTAGTATGTAAGTGAAAAGTTTTTGTCATGTTTAGCATGGTGGCGCTGTTGAATGGAATCACAGGCGCCGAAGAAAACGTGTCCAAGTTCGAGCTATGTTCGCGGTCAAATTCTTGACAATACTGGAAAATTGTGCCAATTAGGACGATTCCGTTCTGCTGGAGGAGTTGCCATTGTTGCCTCCGCAGTCTTGAGTTAAAATAGCATAAATAATTTGTTCAAAATAGTATTCCTTTAACTATTTATTGTACGATTGTCATTTATTATCAACATTATCGCTGTATATAATTGGAGTGAAAATTATGATGCAGATATCCAACTTGACGCAATTAGAATATTGTGACACTGAATTAATACCTCTTGCTAATTACAGTTTTAATTTAATTGTAGTAGAAATCAGACACAATTTGCTGCATGTGCTACATCAGAATTTCCAGACATTGATTAATTAAATAATTAGTTACATTGCGTCTGTTTCACACAAATAGTGTAGAGTTTTGTTTATAACTTTAGCCTGCGCATGGTTAAATTCTGCCATGGAACGTTAATTCTAAATTGCTATCTTTGGTGGTATACTGTCAGTACTAGGATGACAGTCATGAGGTAGTTATTTGGCTCTTCAGATCAAAAGGCATATAAAAAATAATTTCTCTTATGTTAAAACGAATCGAAAAAGCATGTTGCAAATGAAATATGTATGAATTTCGCATCACTTGTGGCGCAAGCAAGGATTTGTGGAACTCAGAACCAAATGATCCCGGATATAAATCCAAACTGTAGCAATTTGGGCCATCTAAAATGAACAACGAGTAAGGAGGAAACCTGTCCAATGGATGAATTAATCTTGCTAGACTGTACTAAGTTTAGTGTATACCGAAAAAATATATTTTAGAAAACATTTGCAAAAAATAATGATATATTTTGTTTATGTACATAAATGAATATTATCAAAACCAGTAAACCAAACTATCTTTCTTACATCGACAACAATATGAATACGCATTTTACTCCATGTGCACTAACTCAATATATATATATATATATATATATATATATATATATATATATATATATATATATATATATATGTTGAAATACTGCATAATGAAGAGATTTGATTAAAAATAATGTTGCTAGAATATATAAATTGCATTAATTTAGAAATGTAATTCAAGTAATAGATGAAGTTTCGTCTTTATTGGGCATTTTAAATTAGCAACCTATATTTCCGCCTCTAGAGTTAAAAAAATCGGGCGTTCAAACCTGTTTCGCTGTAACCTCGCGTCACCTGAAAATGCTGATATTTCAAATATCATCCAAATATGGACTAAACTTAGACTTGTATGGGAATTACTCTTTTGGCTTACGTTATATTTAGTTTATTGCGACAACGTGTTCTTCATAAATAATTCATAATAAATTCAGGCAATCTTCGTATTCTTCTACAATTTGTACACCCTTATGTCGCTAAAGAAAGATAAAAATTTTTGAAACACGAGCTATTACTTTATTATAATCAATTATTATAAATCAACAAATCGACAAATTAAGAAAGTTAAAATCAAAATTTTACGGAGCAGTCTTGAAAGTTTATTTACTACCTGAGAGACCGCTGAATGTAACTCGCCTGACTTTTTGAACACCGTTCGTGCCGTATTGAAATTGATAATATATTCTTGGAGGACGTATAGGAAGGGATTCATACGCGCTTATCATAACCTAAATTTGACTTAACAGCTATTTATGTAAATGATAAAAAAACCTTAATATTTTTCTCGATTCATGGGCATATACACATTTTATATTTTATTGATTTTCATAATTTTAGCATTAAATTTACTGCATCAAGATAATTTATGTGAACGAAAATAAAATTTTGGTAAAATACATTACCCACTCTATTCCACTGATAAATGAAATTTAGTTTATTCCTAAAATCGGGTTATCATTATTATGTTTTATTTTGGCCATCTATATTAAATGATTAAATTGTGAATACTATATCATGGCGAGCATCGATAAATGGACAAATATTAACTATGCCTTTCAATTATTAATACCTTATTTATAGCTTATGAGTTTCAAGTTACAGCTACATATACTAAATCACAATAACATTACGTTATGAATAAAAACAAGTGAAATTATGTCGAAACATCAATTACAGTATATAAACACATTATTTCATCATTTTACGTTAAAGGAAAATCACTACGCATCATTAAAACTGGTTTATGCAGTTTTTCTTCCTGTTGAAGTTAAAGCAGTTAAAAAAATATATTTTCGCTTCTTCATAGCCTTCAAATAACATCATAAATTTACTCAGATTGCATTTAAGTAAATTTCAAAGGCGTTGGACTAGAATCCATGTTTAAAAAATTTCACAAAGACATGAAAGATGTATATGTAAAATCATTTTCCGTTTTACTAAACAAGACAGTTATATGTTTGGAAATCCGCGAAGTAACTAGTGTTCTTTGTAAGCCTAGGTCTAGCTGACAGCAGAAGTTAATCTAATTGGAATTGACCGGCAGAAAATTTTGCATGAAGTTGTGCAAAATAATTCAAATCTTCAAGAACGGTTTCGAAGTTCTTAAAATTTCAATTTTAAAAAAAATCTTATTTTTTTGTCACTTACACAGGCATATTCCAATTCACTCATCCATCGGAGGATTTTCGAGGCTCTTTCGCAATTCCTACATCAGACCACGGTTTATATCAAAATATTACCATAAATTAAAAAAATTAAATTATTTCATTTCACTTAAACAGTTTAAATAGATTTATAAGTGAGTAATCTCATAATATCTAATGATTTTTCACCAGATATTGGCGTGCTAGATAGGAATGTAAGTGTCGATAACTACCAAAAATATAATTAATTTTGGCTCCATACTCGTGAAAAATTTACTAAGTTAAACAAAACTTGCTGAATGTTATTTTACTTCTGCACCCGTCCTATTTAATTCTTTATAATAAACATGTAAAATGACGTATATTAATGGTAACCTCAGCAGTCCGGGAGAAAGTGTTTAATGTGTAATTTGTATTTTTTGACGAACTGTGGACTGATGGAAGGATTCGGAAAGGGATGTCGAAATGTTAAACTGAAAAGAGGAACTGAGAACAATTCTATGTTATGAAAAGCACAATTGCATCACTGCACCTGAAATATTGCTAATTCAAAGCCAGCCCGTAAGCTTTCTTAAAACCGATTTATACTTGCATCTAAATTACATTTAAACTAATATTTTTCGTATAAACATCATAATATTCTTTAATATCATGGGTAAACAAGAACAAATATATATACTTCTACTTTCTTAATCACTAGATAGCGATTCTGACTGAATTGAGTAAAAGTTATATTTAACTAAATGCTGACGAATTATCATTAAGAAGGGGTTCTTTTTGCTTTTCATAATACCAAAAGAGGTTGAGTAAATACAAAAAATTATTTTAAAAAGAATAGAACGGCTAATATTTCAGCAACACTTCACGTAAACATATTATTCTAAGAGCTACTGAACTTGAATTGTAACTGAAATCTACATATAAAGAAAGTACCGCATCATTTAAGTTAATAAATTCCATTCTTTGGAATGAAATCAGATGTACATTCAAAGGTATTGCCTAA
>JAQBSW010007336.1:0-41501 GCA_029291075.1 Eudiplozoon nipponicum | reverse complement strand
CCTTAGGTTTAGATTGCATTTACAGCTAGAAAAAATAGGAGACGTTATTAAATTTAGATCTTTTCAATTATTTAATGAAAATATCGATAAAAATATAAGATTGACACAAATGCGAATTAGGGAAAATACTAAAACAAGATTATTATTGCTCTCAAAATTAAAAATAATGCGCATTTAATGTATAGACTATAGTAATAGTAAGGAAATTAAGAAGGTTAGACAGAGACAGGATAAGAATTTGGCAAACTTGGAAATTTATAGGCCTCCGAGGAACAGTCTGAATGATTCTGCTTTGTCTAAACAGGTGGCTAATTAAACATCAATGGATCTTAAGGATAACAAGCTGCAAAATTGAGATGTAGCCAAGCACTCAATGCAAAATGATCATCAGATAGACTGGGAAGGATGTAAATGCATTGCGAAATAAACTTAACAGATGTTATTTAATTAACGTTTTTCAAATGGCGGCAAATGAGTGTTGTATAAATCATAATAAATAATATATCCGAGTAAGAGACATCGACAGTGAATTATAAGTTATTAAACCGTACGAGGATGCCTAGAACTATTTCATAGGATTCAGCCTGATTGTCGTCTAGGTTGTGTATTTATGTAGAGGGATATTTTATAGAACTTGTATGCATAAATAAATATCAATTTGAATGATATACCAAATTCATTGTGAATTGTGCACACTTGCGATTGGGAATTCACGTTGCTGTTTGTATATCGAGTTATATATATATATGGTTGATTTTGCTGTGTGAGCATTTTAGCGAATGCCGGTGCGTATACATGAGTATTTACTGAAGGTCACATATTTCGGCGAACAAAATCTTTAATTAGTCTGAAAGTTATAAATATATCTGACGCAAATGAGCACACCCTACATGACAATATTTGGTTCGTTGATGTTGTGAGATATGTATTAATGCTACGATTATTGACAGATACAGAACTGTCCGGAAGCTTGGCATAAAATCGGTTTAAACAATGCCAACGATGTATTAAATGGGCAGTATACATATGGAAGTGTTCAGAGTGACGGAACCAGCGAGAAAGCATTATTCACAGCCCGACACACTGTGCATCTAAAGATGTGGACGAAAAAAGGTTTAACCGACCAATAAGCGTCATTCTGATACTCGCAATTGTCAAGTGCGTTAGTAAAATATAACAGCAGTTTTTCAAAGTTGTTAGACTGGGTAATATAAAACGGGTAGAAGCTTAATTGTGGTCCCTAATTATGATTTTCAAACTAGATGTTGTTTAGGTTTATCTAATAAGAGATTAAAATTTACAGTAATAATAATTCTGTATAATGTAAGATTTGCAAAAACAATTTTTTTATCTAACCGGCTGAGTAAACATATCACTTACGAAGAATTCTATTTGCAGTACGAAAAACAGGAAATTGAATTGACGAAAGAGGAACAGAGCTGTGCAGATGATGTTTAACGTGTTTAGCCAATTTTTAGGTCAAACGAGTAATTGATGTAGGCAATAAAATTTCTTAAATATATAATCAAATATATTTCACTAATATGTTTCAGCTAGAGACACAGTCAAACTTTACTTCGAGCGAGCAACACGCAACATACATTTTGCAGGCTTCTTTTTGTTCTTACATAAGTTACACGTGCTTTCCTTCGAAACCTAGGAGAAGTATACTTTATCAGAAGATGAGATAATTTTTTCTGTAACAAATATACTTCGATTGCATTTGGTTAACACGCAAATTCTATGCGGCCAAATTACTTACGTTATTTAAGGTCACACATTTGCCGTTACCAGCAATAAATAGGTAACAGCCATTAATTAAGCCTTCAATTATAATTTACCAAGATGCATGCGCAAGTTGTCGATCCACTTCCGTAGGCCGATCGACTGGACGGTTAATTTCTCGAATGAGAAAACAATTCAACTTAAACGCCTGTTTCAAATCAAATGGTAAATACACGTCTGAAATTGCGCAACAAATGGTTAGAACCTCACACGTATGTTAACCAGACGTAGTATTTATAGCAATTACTAAATTTAATAACAGAAGGGAATTAGCCACATACGAAGCTTTATGGATAAACAAATGGCAGCCGGATTTGTGCAAGCAGAAGAAGCACGTTCAAGAATTTAGCTTGAACTGGAGGTAATTAGATTTATAAAATTTTGTTTAATATCATTTTCCATGTTGCAGGATACCTATTCTTACATTATGTGCAACATCAAGGATACAAACTAATCTCAGTGAAAGATATATTGCCAAAGTGCTACTAGCCAGAATTTGCTGCGGAAAAGTCTCGAACCCGGGCATGTCTGCCTCAGAACCTGGTGCTCTAACCACTGAGCCACCCTGCCGCACACTACACAATTTTCAGTCATATACTAACTAATGTAACTCGGTTAGTATTGTTTCCTTTTTATGTGGAGCTCATTTGCATCCATTTAGACACAAATTTCCAACAAACCATCCCGATCTGTTATTACTGAACAGACGACACACTTGATGGGAAAATGGTATGACATGGACATTTATATATTTAAATGAACAATGGTTGCGCGGGCGGTGACGCAGGGTGGATCAGTTATAACATAGTGCGTTGCGACTGGCGGTAGTTTTGTTATGTTGTTCGACGACTGGTTAAATACAATGGGATTGGTGTTTACTTCAAGCTCGCAAACTTGATTTACTGGATGAATTGCCTTTTCTACACTATACAATTCTTAGTTTATCCTGACAAATGTTAGTAATTGATGGTCCAGGTGATTATACCAAGATCACAAGATGATTGTTCAGCCATGTGAGTTGATTCGAACAATAGTACATTAAATTTTGTGAATATTCATGCGCGCATACACCGTTTGGCGTATCATGTCCGTACCTGTGCATGAATTGCGATAAATTGGAAAAGTTGAATATTGTTTTTCAAATATTCTCTTAAACAAAAGAAGATATCTTTAACGTAATTTGATCTCACAAAGGAACAGTTAATTAGGTTTGAAGCAAAATGCATGCAACGAAAAAATGTTATTTGTTCGATAAAATGAATCGTAAAATCGATAATAAGATTTTAGGCGTACACATTAAGTAATTCACTTATATATATATATATATATATATATATATATATATATATATATATATATATAAAGATAAATATGTAAATTTTAAAATATATACAAATAAGCAATATATATATATAAATATATATATATATATATATATATATATGTATATATATATATATATATATATATATTGTTTATTTGTATATATTTAAAATTTTATATTATCTTTATATATATATATATATATATATATATAATAATATCTCACTCTATATATAGCACAGACCTCGTTAATGTACACTCATTATAGTCCATTTATATTTCTGCATGTACAGAACCATATTTTTGTGTGACAGTCAAGTTTATTGATGCTCCTAATATTGAATTACGAATAGTATTCATTCTCGTTAATTAATTTATTTTTTATAACGGAATTTTTCATTATTTATCTATATCAAGTTTGCGATCTTAATATATACAGATGACCCATTATTCACATACATTTTCAGTACAAACTAAGAATTATATAGTTTAGAAAAGGAAATTCGTCCATTAGACAGGTGTTGACTTTAATGGGATCTCATCACAAACTGTCTAGAATTTGCCACAGGGCGTGTCTTCTTTCGAATCTCTTTCTCTAACCACTTAGCCACCAAGTCGCACAATACATGCAATTTTCATTTATGTACTAACTAATGTATCTTGGTTTGTCTTTTATTTAGGTGTTTACTATATGACATATAGTTAAATTTCGATTTGACCACCTCGAATATGTAAATACAAAACATAAATCATGTTACCTGGAGAAGTACATTTGATTTCTACATCTATGTAATTAAACGAGCATTGTTTGCGCGTTAGATTTTAACAATTATCTACATTGACGTTGCGATCTTGATATAAACACCCGTCCCATTATGAACGTGCATTTGTCAGTACAAAGTAAGCATTGTATTTTGCAGAAAAGGCAACTCATTCAGTAGACCATTTTTTTCGTATTTAGGAACCTTTTAATTTATTTATATGGAGAACAATATTCACACATAATTTGAAAACTTTATAAAACAGTATTAACCACCCTACTTAAATTATTTTTGTGGAGAAAAAATTCTGATCACCCTTATCTTATGATTATTTGTAAATTATTGTCATCTTTAAAGAACAAATTATTTAATTTTATTTAATATTAATGCGTTTCATAAATAAACATTGCATTGTTTTTTTCCCGTAAATTATTCACAAATTTTGTGTTTTTAACCTTTCATTAATTAATTAAATCTTTAACATTTGGTGACAATTTTATTCGATAAAATTTGTCAAATCTCAATTGCCTATCTATTAGTTTGATCAGACAGTTCATTAGGTAAATATGGCACAATTTCGGAAAAATTTAATAATTTTCATAATCAAAGGTCGATAGTACTGTCTAACAGCAGATAAATAATTCATAATCATCGTATGATGAGTTCCAACCTGCCATTCCATCAACTCCGACATCTCTGACGGCTATGGCAACGACTGTACAGTCGCAGGCCATCATCAAACCACGCAAAGCGTCCGAAACCTTCATCCCAGTGTCAGTCTCCTGAAAAACTGCCCAAAACCTAAAGTCAGATATGTGTCCCCTAGTGGTCAGCTCTAATATTTGGTGCATGAATCATTGTATTTGAGGCATAAAATTAGAAAATTATTGAGGACGTGTGAGAATTTCCACTTTGTCCCAAAGACAGTTTACCCAAGATCAACGTTTCGGCTCATACTAAAAAAAGTATAAAGGACCTAAGGTTGGCGCGTATTACATCTGTTACTTAGCAAAGCGCGTCGTTAGTAATGACAAATTTTCCCATCACATGCTGCACCATGCAGCACAGTTGAATGTTGATAAATGCCGCCCAAAAGAACATTTGGCTTGGCGAATCTTAGACTATCAATGGACATTTGTCGTCGCGGACGTAACATATTGACTATAAGGCCTAGACTTGTTTGATAATAGATTCAGCCACAGGTACCTTGCTAGACTCGTCTGAACACGCTGATCAACGAGTACATGCGTTCACCAAAAGTTTCTCAATGATTGCAGACATTAAGATTTCAAATCCAATCAGTACAGCTTGATTGAATACATGACACCATATAGCAACTAAAGGCCTGCTCGTCTTCACAATCATAAAAGGTTGCAGATTGTCAAAGCCATGTTTGGTCATATCCTGGAGGAATGTATTATTCGTCTTAGGTGAAGTCCATTATCATCGTCAATCAACGTGCAAAAAGTGTGACATGTACGTGATTGGAGATTGTACTGTAAAATCCAGCCCTAAACCTAGTTTCAATTCTGGATCGTTATCTGACAAATAATGCAAAGCATATCATTTTAAATATTTCTCAGTGTAAATGGTTCACTGTGCTTAATCTTAAATCAGCATACCATCAGATTCCACTAGCCGAAGAAAGCATCGCAAAAAATAATTGTAATTACCACTTTTCAGTTATTTTAATACACGAGTATACGCTTTAGTCTGTGCACTGCATAGCAGACATTTTAGAAATTTATGGATTAAGTAGTAAGGCAACTTCCACGTACCTGTTCTTACGTTGATGATGTAATAACAGCTGCTGACAGTTTTGGAGAGCATCTAACAGACCTCAATGTGACCCTCGCTTATATTGATCAATTTAATCTCGTGTTAAAAATGGCAAATTTCGCATGGGCACTCGATCAGATATGGCATTAAAATAACCTTAGATTACTTAAAAGCTGAAAGAAATTTAACAAAACCGTCAATTACAAAGTAGGCGTCGTTTTTTTATTATGTGTACTTACTATAGGTCCTTCATTTCAATGATAGCGCAACCACAGGCACGAGTGACAAGGTATGACAAAGAGCTGAAGTCACCTAAGTTCAATTTGTATCTGAGCTGATAAGCACTAGAACAGCTAATTTTTAATAGAATAAAAAGGTTCACTTTCACATCACTCCACACTACATGTTGTTCAGGCGAACGAATTATTAAAATTTCAACCGGCGCATGCAATTAAATCCTGGGAACTACACAAGAACAAGAAGGGGATGGTAGCATGCACCCTATCGTATTTAATTCCGTAGAAAAGAAGTCTTCAGCAATTTAATAAAACGTTTAGCTGTGCACGGCTCCAGCCTCCAATTTGAACGACATCTTATGTGGCATCTCTTAGAAGAGAGAAATGATCACAAAATTATGCTCAAAGTTTTATTCGGCAGATGATCGGCCTCAGTGTCTTCAATGTTAGAACCATTCATGTGAAATCCAGGGATAAAGCTGTAGCCGCTTTTTTATCTTGCATTGAAATAAATTCCAAGGTCTGACAGAATGCCAAATTGTCGCTATGGTATAACATTCAGATGAATCCGGAGACAGAGAAAGAGCCTACATCATATCAACGAAGAAAGCCAACAAATTTAGCTATTTTAAGCAAAGAGATGAGGACATCATCGCATACATTATTGAATAAGAAATGACCAGCTGAATTTGACTCACACCAGACTGTCGTCATGCTGTTGTTGAGGAATACCATATTCTGAGTTATCCTGGCTTGGATTGGGCACCTAACATTGTAATGAGCGATATTGAGGTTATTGATGAACCAACAGCGGTGAAGGTTGTGCAGAAATTATTATGCATTCTAAATAGTCTACGTCCACACATAACCAGCAAATGCCATCTGCCCGTTTCAAATGTATTGGACGCATGTAAGCAAGCCTACGCCTAATTTAACGCCGTTGAGTCGACATTGAAGCCAATTTGCGTCGAATCCCATCTAAAAAGTAATCGCGGTTTTAAGTTTTTTATGATTGATTATTAAAAAACGGTAATAAACCAGTATCTTTTGATCGACTGAAGGCTGTATTTGAGTTCCGGATTCTGACACAATTTATAACAGGTAGTGATAATGATCAAGAGCCATAATCATATCAAGCGTCAACTAGTATGTTAGAGTATAAAAAGAATAAATAGCCCGACAGGAACATCTCCAGAGCCCACTCGAGAAACGAGAAAAAAACCTCGTCCGCGAATTTGATTTAAAATTGAATTAGATGTCGTAAATTTCGGTACCGGGTGATGTAGCATGTCCCTGTTAAGGAAAACTTTATGTAGGCTTTCTTAAAGACTTATCCGTGCATGTACAGAGCCATATTTCCAGTGTGACAGTCAAGATTAATAGTGTTCATAATGCTAAACTAAGAATGGTCTTGATTTTCGTTAATTAGTTAATTCTTTTAAAACAGTCCTTTACATTTTTTGGAGTGTTTCAAATTTTTGCTTGTTAAAAAATTTTAATTGGTTTCAGATGGTAAAGTGCCCTATGTATTTTGCAATATAAAATCGAATGATAATATTTGGATAAATAATTTATCTTGAGACTGATTGGGTTTCATTTGGATGGGGTACCTTGTAAATAAACGTGCACAAATTGTATCTTGCGAACATTAGCAATCCACTCCCAACACATATATGTATAAATAATTAAATAAATAAATATATGTGAAAAAAGAACCGTTAATCATAGAATAAATTTTATTAATAAATCTTATTTCTACAAGCATCTACAGCAATTAATCTTGATTCGTTCATATTTTCGGTCATCAAATCCCATTATGTTTCGTTTTTTCATACTTCGAAAAATGGTGAAATTAATAGAAATGTTATGAGTTTTACATTTACTTATATATACTGCAGAGCAGAAGTTTTATAGATATCAACTTGATACATAAGTAATTTTTTGTTACTTTCATTGAAAGTTTTGTACGTGAAGATTGTTATCCTCTATGCAAAGCTCTAGTACCTCTCAATAGTGTTTTATCAATGCTTCGTGTAAGAAAGCAAAAGTCAAGAGGCAGAACATGTTAAGATAGCTCAGTATATAAAATTATTCTTTAAGTTGAAAATTATACATTCAGAATGATACACAGAAATTAGCCTGTTTTCATTTTATAAGCTAAAAATTTTAAAATTCTTTCACATTATTATTTATAAAATAGTTATAAAATGATCACGAGTTTTTATATTTAAATGACCTTTGCGCCCGGGGATGTTGGTCCATTGTTAATAAGCACTTCTTTTGCTTTGAAAAATTATCGCAAGCTTATTTAAAATTATAAAATACAATTTATTTATTGATATTTTTTTCAATACGCCGTTCGAATTGTTCCATATCCGCTATTCTTATTTCGAAAACATTCCATGTTCTAATCAACGAACAAACACGGGGTCTTATTGATTATTCATAATTGATTTGACAGTTTGATAATTATTTAATTTTTACGGATATACGGGTAAGTCAGATCCCAAAGTAAATATAAAGATAATTTTAACAATTTTATGGTCGTATTATATTTATTTTTAACGTATATAATTAATAATATTCGGCAAACATATTTTTCGTTAATAAGTGAAATTAAAAAAATTATAATGGAGCAACATTGTATTACAAAAGTTCGATTAAAGGAAGAATTTTCAAGAGGCTGTAATATTATTCAAGTCTTCTGTTCAATAAAAGGCTTCAACACTTATAAATTAAGTAAAGGAACAATGAGGCTTAAATTAAATTGTTCGCTTAATATAATAAAAATTGACCTGAAATTAAAACACAAATTTTAATTAATCAATAAGAAAAATGCGCCTAATTTGTATGGAAAATTCAGTGGCATTGATGATTTCGCAATAAGGACAAAACCAGTCTACTGGATGAATTGCCTTTTCTATTTTATACAATTCATAGTTTAAACTAATATATATATATATATATATATATATATATATATATATATTTCGAATTAGGATAAAACACATTAATAGTAAACTGGATAAAAGCCATTTATCTAGCGACTAGTTAAAAATTACTTTACAATCTTTCACTTATATACATCCTGGGCTCTAATTTGAAAATGTGGATGATAACTAGTCTGATTTGTTTTACTTCTCTTTCTTGTTTGGTCTGGTTAGTAAGTGTATATGCGTATGTTTCTATCCAATATTTCCTTTTGCGGGACAATTGGTAGCAATTGTAGGTGCGTAAAATATTGAATAATTTCCATTTCCAGGTGCACTGGTTTTGTTTCGCCTTGATGAATGGGTTATCACTTGTCCCCACACTCGAAATGCCTCCATTAGCTGCTTTTCTGAAAATGATTTTGGAACCAGATTTTCCGATTTTTTTCTGAATTCTCGCAACTCAATTTCCAGTCCATTCTTCAGGGTCGGCACCATACTCACAGGAATTGTGACATCCACATTCGCGAATATATTTATTTTTCTTCCTATACTATTTTTTTATTGTCTGCCCTAATATCCGGTCTCAATACCTGTTCTGGTTTACTCACATGTATACACAAATTTATCCACCTAACCCAACACGCACAAAACAACCTATACACACAAGTATGTATTAGGTTTTGCGAACCTAGTAACAAATTTGTTCAGTTGTGACCAGAAGGATAAACAAAAGGCAGCATGAACGGAAAGTATAATCTCATGCACATGTAGAAGAATGTGGAATAATAGGACGGTAAAATACTTGCATATATATTAGTTCTTCGCAACAAACAGTATTTAAATGTTATATATTGAATTGAATGATGTCATGCTTACCGCGGTGTGTGATGTTCCATATCCATGAAGGCCAGAGTGTATGGTTTAACTGGAGTAACAGGTGTTCGGAAATTGTTGTAATTCTAAATTTAGGTGAACTTTAGCATAAATTTATATCCATCAGGTTGGTATCAGGTACCGACTCAGAAACCATAGTGTTAGAATCCGGTACTCATCGATTTCAAAAAGGTATCAGTTACTCACACAATAGCCATAGTGTTAGTATCCTTTACAGACTCGGTATATATATTATATAGTGTGAGTTAGCATTGAGGTCGTATTGTCGTTAACTTTAGATTATGTTAGCTTCACTATTACAGGTTTACACATTCGTCTAGGAGATTGTACCGTCCTATTATTCCACATTCTTCTACCAAATATATAGTGGTTAATGGGCATAATACCGGCTGCTACTGATGAGTCGCCAGTAAGCACGAAACGAATGTGCATGAGATGATACTTTCCGTTCATGCTGCCTTTGGTTTATCCTTCTGGTCACAACTGAACTAATTTGTTACTAGGTTCGCAAAACCTAATACATACTTGCATATATATTAGTTCTTCGCAACAAACAGTATTTAACTGTAACCTATACACACATATGTGTGCGCTAATTTAAAGTTAAATTTATCGAATAATTATAAGCAAACAATATGGATTGAAACACACGCCTATCCGTGATATCTCGACTTTTTAAATTACTTTTCCTGACGCTTAGAAAGATCAACAATTTTTCAAAATTTTGAATCATACTGCAGAAATCCTAAAATTCCCGGTTTACATAATCCCTCATATTGCGAGAGAGAAGTTTGTAAATCTGTCAAAAGATTATAATAGTTACCATTGTCAAGATTGCGAATTTGAAATAAACATACGACATGCATACAATTGTCAGTATAATAATAATAATAATAATAACAATAACAATAAAGTATTATTCGATCGTTTGAACGAGACCGAATACGGAGCCTACATTATCGATTGCTATATCAACCAAATACACATTTTTACACATAGCCTGCATAAATTTTAATTTTAATTTAAATATGTGTCCAAACCATATACATATAAATGTATATATATAATTACTCGTAAATAACTAGGTCGTTTCATATGGCTCACCTTGGGTACATAATATATCACTAATAAGCATTTTTATTTATTATTTACAAATGTATATATATTTATACCCAAATTATATATATATATATATATATTCATTTTTATATCTTATGCATATATAGATAATCATATAAGCAATCATGTGGGGACTTTCCACTTCTTTTTTAATTATATATCTCTACTTCATATATATACCTGTATACACCAAATAAATATGCATATCATATATGAAAACATGTATAGATATTATGAGTCAAAACAAATATTTATATTTAATTATCTATTTATATGTATATGTATATATATGCATATATATATATGTATTTATAAATATATATCAAAATCTATAAGAAAAATGGGGTCCTTGAAATTCAGGTATCTCCTATTCAGCCTTAGTACATAATATATCTACTTTACATATTTTATATATAATCACATTTTATATGAATACATTAATATCCGTCTATATACACGTCTACACACCATATATGTTAAGTGTATGTAAATCAATGTATAAGCAACCCCGTGAGTTCCTCTTGCATCGTATAAAAGAATCTAAATATCCATCCATGTATAAGCAGATATTGTGCATATCTAGATAAAAATATAAGCAGCCATGTGAGTTCAATTCACCTCTTCTTATATGAGTATAGGGAAAAATTATATATATATATATATATATATATATATATATATATATATATATGCCTTACACAAAAAAGAAAATATATATCATGCAAATTTATATATATATATTTATATATATATATATATATATATATATATATATATATATATATATATATATATATATATATATATATATATATATATAAGAGTTCCTCTCACATCTATTATGAAACGATAATATTCATCAATATTTATTTATGTGTAGACGCCCTATATAATCGGCATATTTAAATAAACTTATAAACAACCATGTGATGTCCACCTAGATATTTTTTTAGTATTTACATATCCATTCATCAATAGATCTATATAAAGATATATTTACGGTTACAATATATATATATATATATATATATTTATATATATATATATATATATTAAAAAAATACCGCTGTACACCAATAAAATTATCTACAGCCATTATTCTGAATCCTTTAATATTTTCGGTCTTCCAATCCACACTAAATTTGTCGTAACCAAACCCCAATTGGCTATTTCTGCCTTTTTTTTGCGCAATTTAGACTACTTCTTTTGCATAACATAATGTGGTGCGTCATCGCTTTCATTGTGTGTGTGTTCACAATTTATGAGTGTGTCCTATTTTGCGGCACAGGCAATTTGGAAGGCCTGTTGGTTATGTTTTTGTTCGGAAAACCAATCTAATATCTTTTTTTTTGAATTACTTTCTGCACGTTTAAGCAGGGATTTTACTTATTAATTGAAATATCTTCTAAAGCCTGAAGCATTTTTTCCGCTTTTGCCTTGTACAGAATTGAAATTTTGTTACTACTAACAGCATGGCCTGTGAACAATATATGATCACGATTTGCTGATTTTTGTGCAGGAGCTGCACCCCTATTTATTAATAACAACATATAGTAAATTATAAATCAAGATTTCCATAAAAATTACTACATATGGGTGCAGCTTCTGTAAAGATCAACAATTTGTGAACATTTATTACTCATAGGTCATGCTGAAAGTAATAACAATTTTTCAGTTCTCTTCGAGACAAAATCGGAAAAAAAGCCCTTTCTTAACTGTGCAGAAAGTAATTGTGCAAAACAAAGGCAGACATAGCTAAGAGGGGATTGGTTACGAAAAAATTACATTTGGCATTGGATAACTGAAAATATTAACGAATCCAAAATAATGGCTGTAGATACTGGTAGAAATAAGATTTATTAATAATTTTTATTCCATGTATTATGGTACTTTTTCATATTTTAAAAAACGATGGAACTTGTAACGATATATATATATATATATATATATATATATATATATATATATATATATAAATCAAAATGTAAATAACTTTGTAATTTATGCTACCATTCACTACAATAATAGTGCATCAGGCAGAATACACCTTGCAAACTCCGTCTAAATTATTCCATTTAGTATTGCAAATTCGCAGAAGCGGTCTCTTAATTGGATTTTTTGTTAATTCTAATTTTCCAAATCCACATTTTCTTCCAGTTGAGAAGGCTTCATTAAATATGGGCCCTAATGATTTTTCTAAAGACATGACACTCATGATGTTCATTCCTGATCTTATTTCAATTGATTCCCTAATCAAACTGGTTAATCTTTTTCGGTTACATAATGCAATCCGTTTACAGCCATGCCAGTTTATCTGATGACCTTTCTCCGTTGAGTGCCTTGCCAAATCTGATCTTTGTCTACGTCCATATTTGCATGCCGTTTTATGTTCCTCTCTGCTTACCTTTATTGTACGTATGGTTTCATCTATATATCTTATTTTGCAATCCTTAATAGGTATCTCATAAACTCCTGATATGTTGAGGTGTTCTGTTTTTTATTTGTGATTCGCTTCCTTATTGCATATAGCATCTGATTGTCTCAATATTTTACTTATGCTGTATTTTGTAGTTAATGTACCATTTTTTCTACTTTATCTGGCACCTGGTAGAACCGAAGTTATGTGCTTATCTTCATTTTGTTTTTTTATTCCCTTACCTGTTTACCTCATTTATTTTCCCATTAAAACTCCATAGCGTCTCGTTTATGAATTTATTGACTAATGTTGCCAGAGAACCAGTTATCCTGAATACGTATATCAATTTTCAGTTCTTTGTCCCTATATTTTAAAAACACGATTTTAAGACTTTTTACTATCCTGGATTTTAGGATGCCTATTTTCATCCAAAAACCAGTGATTAGAGCAGTAACTCAGGACGGTACCCGAATAAGTATTCTCCTGTATGTTTTTTTCTAATATCTGACCCATTCCTTTTAATTTTAAATCTATGAATGATAATTCATCTTTTCTTTCTTTTTCTAAATTAAATTTTAACTCTCCAAGTTGATTTGCAAAATACAGAAAATTCTCTAACTCCTTATCTCTATGATACCAAATAAGGAAGATGTCACCTAAAAATTTTAAATATAAGTTTGGTTTGATTGGAGATTTGAAAAGGAGATATTTTCTAAATAATGCATGTATATATTAGCAACTGTGACTGATAATGGTTGACCCATAGGAAAACGTTTAACTTTTGGTATGATTCTTTTCTAAATATAAGGTTTATAGAGGACATACAAATTTTAAACATTTCCATATTACTTCTCTGCATCATTTTACTACCCTCTTATATTTCAGAGTATTTTTTGAATTGTATTTGCGGAGTGCTAGCTTCATATATTCCAATGCCGCGTTTTGCGTACGCGGGTAATAGCTGTGCACGGGCAGTTACACAAAGATCCGATTGATCACAATTTTAAATTTTGTTTTGTCTTTGATCGGGTTGACTTCTTATTAGTTCCAATGGAAATGCGGTTCTATCACATCTTTGTGATAGAACCGCATTTACATTGGAACAAATAAGAAGTCAACCCGATCAAAGACAATACAAAATTAGAAATTGTGATCAATCGGATCTTTGTGAAATTGTGAGTATTCCATTAAACGACGTTGGACACATATGAATGCAACCTACACCTGAATGTTAGTATAAATCAACTTAACATCCAAGTTTGCCAGTTTATCATTCTCTAATAATTTATAATTACTCATAATGTCAGTAAACCGATAAGTTTTCTTTAATGTGTTATCGAAAAAATAGGTTTATTATATTACTCAATGGCATACAAATTTGGACATTTTATAAGTTAGAGAATTCAGAAAATTCACAATTAACCTAAGTTATCTTGGTTATGAATCTTTACTAAACCATACACTCTGGGAGGGAGTGTGTTCCTGTGTATTGCTGAATCTCAAAACACTTAATATAATTCCCCAGACCCAAGCATTTGATGGATTAAAGTATTAACCTCACCTTGTAACTTATCAGTTAGGTTCTAATTTTTTTATTATACAATTCTTTGACTTGGAGCCTACCAGTATTGATTATAAAAAAATTGGTTCAAGGCTACACTAGTTGATCAGGCTTCACATCTGAAATCGTCTAAATGCACAGAGCAGCATGCATTGAAAAAGCAGCATCTAAATGCGCTTAGAAGTATCAGCAGAAATGCAGATATCAAAATACTACACGCTGATAAAGGAAAGAACGTAGTTATAATGGACAAATCGGACTACGTACAAAAGATGGAAAACGTGTTAAAGGAAAATACAAAATTCACACGTCTAGACGATAAATCCGATGAAATAAACAAGGCGAAGCGCAAAGTAATAAATGAAATTAAGATTTTGACAGATGCCGGTTACAGAAGCTCAAGCCAGTTAGATCATCTACACCAACAATGTACGGATTACCAAAAACACACAAAAGAAGTTGTCCTATGAGGCCAATTTTATCAATGGTAAATTCTCCGTTTTATGCACTAGCTAAATGGCTAGTTCGTTTACTTGAACCATTACGTAAACTACTAGGTAATCATTCGGTTGCCGATTCGTTTGAGTTTGTAAACAAAATTCAAGATATAAATGTTAAAAACAAGATTATGGTATCTTTTGATGTTACGTCTTTGTTTACAAATGTTCCAATTGATGAAACCATTGACATTATAGTCAAAGCGGTAGAACACGATATATTACCATCGCCGGTGCCAGGTCACACTCTACGCAAGCTTATCTTATTATGCACGAAAGACGTACGATTTCGTTTTAATGGAAGCATCTACAAACAGACTGATGGTGTCGCAATGGGAAGCCCCTTATCTCCAGTGTTAGCTGAGATTTTTCTAGGGCACCTAGAAAATACATCATTAAAGAGTGACATAAGTAAATGTGCTCAATATATACGGTATGTGGATGATATATTTCTTGTACTTAAAAACAGGTCGCAATCACGAACATTGCTTCAAAGTTTCAACAAAGCACATAAGAATATCGGTTTCACGTCAGAGCACGAGAAAGATGACTGTCTGCCTTTCCTATATGTACTATTAAAGAAAGAAACAAATGGTAAATTAAACAGAACAATTTACCATAAACCAACATGGTCTGCACAGTATTTGCATTACAGCAGTTTCGTGCCATTTCAATATAAATTATCAACAGTTCGTGGTTGCTTTTCAAGAATTGACGTTGGTAGTCAAGATTCTAAGAAAATGAATATAATAAAGCAATTAACGATTTAATGTCTAATGTCTATCCCAGACAATTAACTGAATCAATTCTTAAAAGGGGAATTAAACAGAAACATACGTATTATGGGCCAGAAAAGAAAACAGTCTCCCTAAACATCCCATTTAAGGGGGATGCAGTTTCCCTAATGGCACAAAAGAAAGTTGAAGCAGCATTAACACGCACATTTAATGCAGCCAAACTACGGGTGTTATTTAGGTTAACACATTTGCCTTTACCAGCAATCAAAGAGAAACAGCCGTTAATGTCGATATCAAATATTATTTACCAATATACATGCGCAAGTTGTCGATCAACTTACGTAGGCCGATCGACCAGACGGTTAATTACTCGAATGAGAGAACATTGCAACTTGAACGCCTGTTTTAAATTAAATGGTGAATACACGTCTGCTATTGCGCAACACATCATCGAAACAACGCACGTATGTTCTCCAGACGTAGCATTCAAAGTAATTACTAAATGCAAAAACAAAAGGGAGCTAGCCACATACGAAGCCTTATGGATAAACAAATTGCAGCCGGATTTATGTAAGCAGAAGAAGCACGTACAAGCATTGAGCTTGAACTGGATGTGACGCACGCAATTTGATTGGTTTCTATTTTTCACACTCTCTCTATGTTCACATATTTCTATCTTGTTTGGCTTTCCAATTTATATATAAAAATATGTTCATTAGTAGATATTTGAGAAGACCATGCGAAAGAAATATTTCTTATATCTGATAAAATTTCTTTCTTTTTTGCACACAGGAAGGGTACAATGAATTCTTTATTATTTAATTGCACATATATTTTATCACTATAATCACTTTGATTTATTAGCACTGTTGCTCCACATTTATCTGCTTTAAGAAATATTACCTTATTAGATAACAAATTCGATCTTAATCTTTTCGATTCATAATTCGTTTTAAATTTATCCTGTCTATGTTCTAACACCACATTTAGTTTTTTCTTTTTCTGGGAGAAAATGGATGGTCTACAATGTCTTCGTTATAATTTAATTCTTAGGAATATATTCTAAAGGAACAAACCGTGTTCAGTCCCAGGTTAAATATTCTCTTGTCATTATCCTTGAGCACAGCAGAATCGTTTAGAATAATTGTCGGAGGCACATATATTTCCAAGTTTGCTAGTTTCCACTCATGTCTCCGAATAACTTTTTGACTTTCCTAGCCTTATCAGTGAACTCTTCTATGTGTTTAAAGTCCATTTTATGTAATATTGAGAGCAACACAGATCTTATTCTGGTATTTTCTCTAATTAGTTCATATTTTTTACCTTGTCTTTATTAATAATTTAATTAAATGTACAGAAATCTCCTAGTTCAGAACATTGCCTACCTCATCTAGCTGAAATTTTAGTCTGAATTTAAAGCATTTAGGTACATTCATGTCTTTTAAACATAATTTCAAGAATGAGGTATTTTTTTACTTGCATTACAATTTGTATTTTCTTCTATGTGTATTGGTTGAAAAGTCTGATCAGTGTCCAGTCGTATTTCGGTTTTAAATAATGGTTAATTGACGTTGTACCTTGCGCAGCGCTGTCCTTCTTTTTTGTTTTTAATCCGCCTTTTTCTTGGGGGGAGGGACAATTGCATAAGATATAGTGTGTAGACGTAAATAAATGGACATTTATATGTATAAGATGTGAGTATAAATAAATATAAATAAGTAAATAATAAATATACATACTTATTGCTGATAAATTATGCACCCAAGGTGAATCGAATGAACCCATCATATAACTGAGATGTAATTTTATATATACATAGATATGTTTATGGTTTAGACACAGATATTTAAATGAAAGGTTAAAATTATACAGGATATGTGTATAAATGCATATTTGGTTGATGTGTCATTCGTTAGTGTAGGCTCCGTATTCGGTCTTGTTTAAACGATAGAATAATACCGTATTCTTTCCAAAGTTTAAGTAACGTCCCTATCTCTATAACGTATTGAACACAGGATTGGATAAGGTAAACTGGGAATTTGACGACTTTTGCAATTGGATTAAAATTAAAAAAATGTTCCATCTTCTACACGTCGTGAAAAGAAGTTTTAAAAAATCTAGAATTTACAGATAGACGTGAGTGTATATCCATATGGTTTGCTTATACTAATACTATAAATACCACTTTAAACTAGTGCACACATGTGTGTAGGTTGTTGTGTGTGTGGGGGAGGGGGTTGATGTGGATATTTTTGTGTATTCTAGTGAGTATAAGACCGGATATTAGGGTGGACTATAAAGAATACTTTATGAAGTAAAATAAATATACATTGATCTGTCTCAAATAAGGATGCCTCATTTGTCGCAAGTTGTTTTTTCTTCCTGTGATATGGTGTCAACTCAGAAGATGGGACTGGAAATGCAGTCCCGAAAATTCAGAAAAATTATAGAAAATCTGGTTTCAAAGTCATTTTCAGGCAAGCAGCTTATGGACGGCTTCCGAGTGAATGGACATGTAAAAACTCATCAATCAAGGCCAACAAACTACAGCACATAGAAATGGAAAGATTTTACAGACCTACAAATGTTATCAATTGTCTCGCACAAGAGGTTGCCGCAGATAGGGCTCGAACCTGCGATTGTCTGCTTCAGAATCTGGTGCTCTAACCACTGAGCTAGTGGTTCAAAATCTATGCATTCTGTTTTCTTTTATAAATTGAAAATTACAAGGAAAAGTACATTGCTGAAGTGTAAAATTGTTGTTAACATGAAAGTAATTTAAATTTTATTTTTCATAGAACCGACGAAATTTGTTACTTGAGAAAAATTTAGATTAGCACAGAGGATAAAGCTAGAATAAATATTTGCATTATACAAAAACCTACAAGATTCGAATAATGCAAATGCAGATCCACATACACGCGCGTTATTTATCAGATTATAATCAAGTCATGTATATCTTAATTTTTCCCATTTTACTGTGGCGAGAGATTGTCTCTTCTGAAAGCCTTCGCAACACGCTCAGTGTGTCTAATGTATGCGTATAAAAAAAAATGATAATCTATTTGATTGCAGTAAGCTTATAATTTAAATGTAACTTGAGTAAGCGCTAGATTTAAATATGCCAACATTTTCGAATAAGTCATTCAAGAAATCACCATTTTTAATTTTTCAGTATCGCTAATATTGTGTTTTCCTATTAAATATAATTGAACATATATTTCCTTTAGTTTGGTGCAGCCTTCTTGCCTTAAGAATACTTTTATTTTACGTATTGTTCAATATATAACATGGGAAATCGGTTTCGCAGAATTTTTTAAAGCACCGTTGAACTTTTGGAATCCTAATTATGCTGAACACAGGTCTTGTTCTGTTGGATAAATAGCATAATAAATGCATTTTTCAGGGTAATTTGGACTGTGCTTTAGTCAGTATAAACTGTCAATTATATGTATATTTACATTTTTAAACTACTGTTTGAGTAATTCAGTAAAAGTATGCCAATGTTTAGTGCTTTACGTAGGCATTTTCGCACTTGCGTGTAAACTGGCCACGACTGATTATTCGATACTGTCTGTGACGGAGAATTGTGTTGGGCATCTAACAATAAATTAGCCCAACTATGACCAGAAGGTTAAACCCAATATAGCATGAACGGAAAGTATAATCTTGTGCACATTCGTTTTGTGTTTACTATACCGACTCGGCATCAATACTCTTAGTACCATGTACCTTTTCGGTACCATAATAATGGAATCGAGTACTTATACAATAGCCATAGTGTTGGCATTCTTTATAGATATTTTATTTATATTATTATATTGTGAGTTAGCTTTGAAGTCTCATTGTCGAAGACTTTCTATTAAGTTAGCTACAATACTGCAGGTTTACCACATTCCACGCCAAATTATATAATGGGTAAAGGGCGTAATTCCGGCTCCTACTGGTGACTCACCAGTAAACACGAACCGAATGTGCACGAGATTTTAAGTTCCGTCCATATGCCCTTTGGTTCATCCTTCTGGTCATATTTGAACTAATTTGTTAATATGTATGCAACACCTAATGCACAATTGCATACAAATTACATTTCCGCCAAAAACAATTTCTAACAGTTAATCTGACTATTTTTCAGCCACTTAAACTAATGAAAACCCAATATGTATATAATTGGAAAGAGAAATATGTAGCTGAATATTCTCGATTTAAAACGGCCAATCTCCACTTTTTTTATTAAATCTATTATTGTCTTTCTGATAAAAATATACTGTGAAATATTCGAGGTCATTGTATATTATATATAAATAATTAAATAAACTAAGTTAATGATGTAAGCTTCACTATTGCAGGTTTACACATTCCTATAGGAGATTGTACCATCGTATTTTCCGACATTCCTCACCCAATTATATAGTGGGTAAAGTGTGTAAAACCAGCTCCTACTGATGAGTCGCCAGGAAGCACGAAACAATTTTGCGCGAGATTATTTTTTCCGTTCATGCTGCCTTTGGTTTATCCTTCTGGTCACAACTGAACTAATTTGTTACTAGGTTTGCTTCGCCTATCACACAATGACTAACTATTGCTGTTTCGTACATTTAAGCATATGATTTATTTCTTCGTCTTATGTAATGATATGGAACTCGTCATCTACATATCTCAGATACATTAGCAGTAGATTTTATTAGATTTTTCCGTTTTATTTTAATTTTTTAATAGTTATAAACGTCAACTCGACGATTCCCTACTGGATTGCTCACTAACATTCCTAAAAGTCCTACATGGAAAACGAACTAGACATCATTAGAACAATTAGAAATTTTACAGGTATAATAAATAGATGTAATTATGATTTACATATTATCAATGAAATTCAATATTCTTGTCAGCAGCCCTCCGTTTAAATAGATTTTTAGCGGTGAACGTGCGTGCTTACCTTTTGATCACGAGATCAAAAGTGTCATACGCAATATTTTTCGGCATTTATTTCGTTTTATATTTAGGAATGTTTTCCGATTAAATTCATTGACCTTGGTGAACCACACACTCTGATCAGGCGAGTACAACCTATTTTAATAAATTTAAGAAGGCATATATCGCTGTCGTTTTAATAAGAATTGGCACAGTTTGTTTATCTTGTAGTTCCGAAGAATGTAATATTAATGACACGTTAAAGCTTATCATCAGTATAACCTGGCACCTCTTTATAATCTTCACATTGTTTAAATGTATGTACAGCACTACAAAAATGGATCGTTATTACTATAATATATATATTATATATATAAATAAATAAATATAATATAAATATATAATATATATATATTATATATATATATATTACATATATATATATAAATGGACGATACTAGACAATATAACTGTACAAATTTATTGAATAAATTTTACTTCTCGTTCCTTCAAACATTATTTATGCTAACTTTAAAAGAAAAGGATCAATTTACGTTTAGCTTTAATAGAACCATAGATAACACATATTTGAGCTTTTACGAGAGCAAAAAATTAGGCATCTTATGACATTCTAGATGGAAGATCTTCACTTGTTATAATTCTGTTGGTTTTTAATGTATAGCAATAACTAAAGTGTAAGTTCTGGTAGTAATATAATTTTTTCCTCCGAAGGAAACAAAATAATGAAATAGAAATAAGCGCTTAAAATTCACTTAAAATGCATATTAAACTTACTTGTCATCAAATGAGTCTTTTAAAAATATCATATTTTCATTGTCGAATGTATTCAGAATGAGGTACTTCTTAGCTATTTTAAAGGCTACAAGCTTGCATTGAATAAATAAAGTTTGCGAGCTCGAAGTAAACACCAATTCCATTGTATTTAACAAGTCGTCCAACACAATAGCAAAACCACCGTCAGTACGTGTGACTGACAATAGTTTTCCTAAGGTGTTCGACGACTGGTTAAGTACAATGGGATTGGTGTTTACTTCAAGCTCGCAAACTTGATTAAATGAATTGTTACCAACACCTGCACAATCACTGTATGCTTATTTGCATAGATTAAGCATAATTACATAATTAATAATGTGCCGACGCTAGAATATTGTTATCTATGTGTCATAGTGAATGTATTGATATTTTTGAGATCATTTAAAATCCTGTATAATTATTTTGTTGTATTGAAGTCAATTATGACATATTTTATATATTGAAGCATTTTACATTGGTAAATCATTGTTAAAGAAGGCCATATTCATCTCATCAGATTTCCACTTGATTGCATTGTAATTTAATTCAAATTTTTATATATATATATATATATATATATATATATATATATATATATACATCGAGAGAGCGAGAGACAGTGAAAGCTAAAACCAACTCATCTGAGTAAACTCAATTCACAAAAAATTGTGAGTATCTATTCCATTACGAAGAAAAATATTTTCAGCGTAAAGCATTTCCCGTTTCTTGAATGCTGCTGTGTTATTTATACATGTAATCAAACGAGCGGAAATTGCATTGCCTTATTCCGTGTTTACCTGTAGCTGCAATAAACAGAATCTTTACAAACTATAGTACTTTTTAATTCTTTTTTATCAATTTACTGACTTAAGTGTATTAAGAGAAAGCTGCATAAAACGATTTTTGTCCAGCGACTTAATTTTCCAGCTGATACTCAAATCAACTACTGGCAAACATATCAATAAATTAGCTTTACAAATATTGTTGTAATAAATTCTGTTTGTATCCCCGAGGTAGGATAAAATACTGAATGCATTTTTTAATCTGCCGTAGCCGAAGTATACTTGGAAATTCGATTAGTATTAGAAAAATATCCAGATTTGAATGAGAAAAAAATTTGCGAAATCAGTGTCTTGAACAAAATTGCCTGGAAAAGCTAATTATTTTCAAAATTATTTGCACATTAAGTGTCATTAGTATGAGTAAATCTGCATATTTAGGCAAATATAGAAATGCAAATAACGCAGACTTCACGGCTGGTCCGCGGCAAATACTGAACAGTTATTATGATGAATTACCAATACTGGATGAATGGCCTTTTCTAAGTAATACAATGTTTAGTTTATTCTAACAAATTTATGGGGCGGGTGTTTATAACAAAATCGCAACCATGATTTAAATAACTTTTTTTGAAATTGTAAGATGTTTTTTGTTTGTACATTTTTGTCCGAGAATTTGACCACCAACAACTTCAGTTCTAGCTAATTTTATGTCATTTTCTGCGTAGAAGAGCACATTAGAATACGTTTGGTCTGGAGTAAAATATTTTGGAAACACTAGAATGGCCTAACAACATGGTAAAGCTACAGTCGGGCACACGTAATGACGCGTTTCAATCTTCCGCACTTTTTATATATATGAAAAGCAAAATTGGATCTGCCACTCTCACCTATAGTGATCTCGCATAATTTGTATATTTCCATGCAGTCACTAGCATGAACTTTTCGCAGCTTTTCCTATATATATATATATATATATATATATATATTTATTTAAATCAAGTTTGAGAACTTGAAACATACATCCATCCTATTGAATTTAACATTTTATCGAACAACATAGCAAAACTGCCCTCCGTTTGCAGTCGTACTCTGCCGATGCTCATTGAAGTTCGAAAAGCGTCAGTACGTGTGACTGACGATAGTTTTGCTATGTTCTTCCATGTCTGGTTATACACAATGGGATTTCCTTTAACTTCAAATACGCAAGCCTGATTTTAAGAATTATTATCTCCTTTCGCGCAATCAATGATTTAAAAATAGCAGTTGCCAATTGCAAAACATCTGTACTGTCTTAAACGTTGGTCCTATAGACAGACGTTTTTCCATTTTGTGCTCTGGGAAAATATTGATTTTCCGAGTTTGAATAATTTAGCACTTATCGATCGAACGAAATTGCCGTTGAACAAGCAAAACGCTCCTTTAATACGCCTTTGGATAATAAACGATTTTGTCTAAAAAATAGTGCTTTTTTGGCTAGTGAGAATCTTGGTTCCTCTTTTTGGAAGGGAGTTCCAGAAATTTTTGTTTAATTACAACTTAGGGATAGCTCACATAAATAATGGTTTAATTATAATGCCAAGTCAACAACCTTGGTTCAATTTAATTTTTTTAAATATTTATTTTTTCGATTACACAATGAGTCGGGCGAAGAACAATAAATGAGGTACATTTTATAAAAAGTTTGCTGTTTTGGAATAATGAAACACATAAGACTCCTGAATACCGCCACTGCAACAAACTTCTTGGGTTGGGCCTGGTAAATATTATCAAAGCATTTTATATATGCGTGCTTGTCTTTTGGCCTATTTCGACATTACGCGTTATTAATTCACAGTTCATTTTTCAAATGTGCATATAGTGCATTTCACGCGTGCCTACGGGAGAAGGAATAGATTAGCCAACACTCGTGCAGATTTAATGGAATATATTCCCTTTCTGTCAGAAAATTTAGTATAAATGTGCAAAAGAAGTAATAGATGGACAATATTTAGAGCAAACGCATAATTACATTAATGCACATATTGGAATGCAACTATTTTAGGACAGACAGTAATATCGGTTGACATCAAAATATGCAAAAATTGGCCAAATTTGCAAATATATGAAAGTTAAAAGAAAATTATATCAACATATTCAAAACCATAGAGAAGAACTATGAATGTTAGCGTATTATGCAATTGTTCAATAAAATAAACAGAAAAAAACTAACATTTATACTTCGAAAAATATTCTTCTGTGTATTTAGACACGCTACACAAACGAAAATTAAAATAAAACTACTTACGATATTCAATCAACTAGGTCAGGAAAATTTCTCACAATTTATACAAACAGTTTGAAGCGTATCTATTAAGAAAGTATTCACGTTTCACTTCTCAATTTTGCAAATTGTAATCAGATACGAAACAGAATGGGGTTGACACGAAAATTTAACTTATTGGATTATTTCTAAAAGCAGTTTTATTAACATATTTAGTGATAGCAAAATGTAAGAATTAAATAAATGTTTTAGGATCTAAATTTGTCATGTTAACCAATTTGATCTATATATCAGGAAAATAAGTATTCAAGTATTATCTTCCTTATAATTCTTGTGACACTGATTGTTTTCTTACAATTTTTGCAAATTGTTAGTAATTTTCTGTTTAATTCTTGTTTTAATTTCTTCAATTCTACATTGGGGGTCTTTAAAACAACATGCGTTTGGGCAATGATGTATGCCAAGTTATTTAAACCATATATTATTGAAAGCATGTGTTGTCGGTAGTTTTTACAATTAGATGCTGCTAACAATGGCCAGTTTCCTATCAGCAGTAATTTTAGAACTGTAGAAGATGCGCAGCACGCCTTTAAAACATTTGGCGTAAAAAATATGTACAGATATTTGGAAATAACTTGAAAAAATCATCGAACATATTATTTTTCTCGTCAGCATTTTACATAGAAAGATTGACATACGACTTCCGGCTTGACAAATTATAATTAAACCAAAAAATACCTCACAAAATATTTAACTGTTATAAAATACAAAATGAAATTCTAACAATAGCAATTTATTTGGTTGAAGACCAGCTGAAGTATTAATATTTTCTACGTTGCGCGGACACATTATATGTTTCATTAATTATTATGTGTTGCGTACCTAGTATAAACATATTCGAAATAGAGCCAGAGTGTTATATGCTAAAGTGAGCATCAACTAACAGCATAATCTAATGTGCACATTGGTTTCGTGCTAAATGACGACTCATCAATAAGAGCTGGTCCTTCGCTGAAAACCAATTTGATATTTTGTCAAGACATGTAGATCAGTTGAACAGTGTTATATCTTGTATGTAAGCAGATTTTTGTAAATTGAATTGTACCGTTCTTTCTTGCTGATTTTCTCATATCCTTCGTGTCCCATTTGAATAAATTTACAAATACTGAATATAAAATGGTACGATTGTAACCAACGAAATTTCACTTATAAAACATAGACTAATTTTAACATTTGCAGCATAAAACAAAGAAAAAATACACATAGCAGAATAATTGTATGTGTTTAAATTCTGGTAATAAAATTAACTCATAATGTATGTAAATAATTAAAATATCGGCAAACAGAATATTCCGAAATATGATTTATGTCCAACTAACTAGCCTGATATTAACACCTATCCCGTTGTGTACACATTTCTCAGAAGAAACTTTGCATTTTTTAGAATAGCAAATGCTATATTTTCAGGAGACCGGTTTGGTCTTTATTAAGAAATTCCGTCGGCGCAGTGAATAGAGTCACAAATTGTGGATCAAACTTTTCCAAATTCGAATCCTATCCACGGTAAATTATTTACAGTACTTTAGGACGAAACCAATCTTAAATATGAATTGCTTCTGCTAACTTATACAATGCTTAAACGGAAAACAATATTTCTAATGCAATAAGTTTTTAGTTCAAACTCAAAACCTTGATTTTGTTTATTGTAATCACCACCCGCACAGTCAATGAATTTTTAAACCCAAAATATATTTTTACCTATGTTTTTCGTTGTCGAATCAATTTTCAGGTATTAAATTAAATATTGGCAAATAAAGCGTAGGAAATAATTAATATAAAAAGAAACTTTTTCAAAGAAACTGTTCAAGTAAAATTAAA
The DNA here is from genome assembly GCA_029291075.1 of Eudiplozoon nipponicum. Lineage (NCBI taxonomy): Eukaryota > Metazoa > Platyhelminthes > Monogenea > Mazocraeidea > Diplozoidae > Eudiplozoon > Eudiplozoon nipponicum. The sequence goes on along the minus strand of JAQBSW010007336.1, from coordinate 14,816 downwards.
CTACCCGAGTATTATACTGCACATGAAAGATCACAAAGATACTTTAGTGACTGGGCGCTTAAGTTTACAACCGGCTGATAATAGAGAATAACTAAAATTAATTTGCAGCTTTTTATATTTACATAAACATATATTTTAAACACAACAAAAAATTAATCAATACACCACTGCACATAATGTAGATTTAAAGAATTAAGTAGAAAACATGATGATTGATAGGTAATGTGCCCGTTTTAGTGCTTAAATGCCAAAATTTGCAAAGAGAATTATGCGATCAAGAGCTCGAGTCTACTGTCACCTATCGTCTGTTCCTTTTTGCGGTCGAAATATCCACAAAAACAATATATAACTGATATATTTGACTGATAAAGTCAAAACAGCAGTCACATAGCAATCTGGAAGATTTGAATAATAGAAATTTATAAAACGGCCTAATAGGAAACTAATAAACTACACGAATATGATCTTGCAAATAAATGGGGTTGAAACTTCTAGGAAACTAAAAATTTGGAGTCAAATCCCACCTGTTTTTGCGAGAAGCTCAAAACTAATTTTTCAGATATTCTTTTTACTCAAGCGAAATTATTTTTCTTAATTGACAAACGAATTACAGAATAGAGCAATTTCTGTAATTCCTATAATATGACGTTGTTTTAATAACCCAATCGGGGGATGTTTAACAAACGGAAAATGATTTTACAAATGAAAAAATCTAACATTTTTTGTGAATGAAAACTTTGAGACCAAGTCAATGTCTACTTTCAAGGAATACTTAATTAAACTTTCCGTTATATTTTTTTCTGACAAAGTTTTCAACTAATACTTGCCAAGAAATCACCCGCATATCAGCACCCATATCTCTTTAAAGAAGCACTTAATAGTCAACTAGATCGCGGAGAGGTCAGCTAATCCATTTTGATATTGCACATGACAAATTACAACTGGACATTTGTGAATCACAACTTTATTTCAAACAGAACTCGTATTACAAAAATCCAAAATATTTTTTAGATGTTGCTTTATTCACCAAAATGTTTCTGAAGAGCGTGCTCACAAATTCACCAATATAACCGCGCTCATAAGTTTTATGAGTAATGTAGTAAATAATTTCATCGTGCAATCATGCATACGTGCAATACAAAATTTGCGTATGACGAACTAAGTCGATTCGCGCCTCCTCTTGCCAAAACGCTATAAAATGTTTGCCACTCATATAATATTCTACAAAATATTTTTCTAACGTCCTTTCGGATATTTACCTATAACATTTAACAATGAAACGAAAATTGGTAGCGCGGGCGGTGACAACAATTAATATTGATCAAGGTTGCGTTCTTGATATAAGCACCTGACCCATTAATTATTTTTATATGTCAGTATAAACGAAGAATTGTATAGTGTAGAAAAAGCAATTATTCCAGTTGACCGGTTTCGTCCTTTTTGGGAATTCATCATGTACTGGCCAGAATTTGGCGCGGACAGGGCTCGAACCTGGGCACGTACGCTTCGGAATCTGGTGCTCTAACTACTTAGCCAACCTGATGCACGCTAAACACCATTTTCAGTTATATTTTAACTAATGTAACTTGGTCTATCCTATCAACAGATTACTAGAAAAATAGAAAAAAATCTTCTTGTTCACTGGCATTACCATTGGGACAACCTAACCCTATGCAAGAGTTTCTTGAGTTCTGTTTCTTCTAATTGAACTTCTTGGACTAAATTTTACATATTTTTATTTAAGTATTATGTGGACCATTCTTGTCCATTTAAACCAAACGAATGGATTAGTTCCATTTCCATTGTAAACCACTTGATATTATAAAGTATTTTAAATTTTCATATCTACGATTAAATATTTCTTTTGCATCAAAGTCACCGTTTAGGATGCTAGCTGATAATTTGCAGATGTTTCGAATCCAAATTTGCTGATCCATCCTCAGACCTTGTGTTATGTCCAAAGAAATGGTAGCACTACGAGCAAATGTGAAATAACAAAAATGCGACTGTTCTTAAGCACATCTCTGTTTATTAACTTTAATACATTTTACTATCACCTTTTTACATTATTCATTCGACAAATACAGACATATACCTATACGTCTGCACGAACTTATTTACATCTATGGTACTTTATCTATCTATAAAGGTCTATGTGTATCGAAATACCACAAGCTTCTTCTTGGATGAATTTGCGCAGAGCAATGTAAGTCCACTGTTAATAGACTACTTATTTCAATTTTCCAAGTACTATCTAGTAGATATAGTAATAAAGTTTAAATGATCAATACCGTTTAGAAGTGTCAGTTTTTCTGTAATTAATTAAAAAATTACACAAGCACACATCTAATCCACATTATTGAATATAAATTGTAATTATTAAGTTTAAACTTGGATAAAATATCAGATCCTATCTAATCATTCAAATATTACCTCATCTGTGTTTTGACTAAAACAGGCTGAATTACAAATGTTTTTATTATAATACCAGATCCTATCCAATCATCCAAATATTACCCGATCTTTGTTTTGATTAAAACGGGTTATTATCCCACATTCCTCACCAAAATATATAGTGGTTAAAGGGTGTAATACCGGCTCCTACTGATGAGTCGCCAGTAAGCACGAAACGAATGTGCATGAGATTATACTTTCCGGTTATGCTGTGTTTGGTTTATCCTTCTGGTCACAACAGAATTAATTTATTACTATGTTTGCAACACCTAATACAGACTTGCACATTTATAAGTTCTCCGCAACACACAGTATTTAACTGTTATATATTGAATTACAAATGTTTTTATTCCATTTGTGGCCACCTTCTGCAGTTAACTCATCATCAACAATTTAAAAAAACTTTTAAAGTAAGACATTTTCGTAATTTTTTCAATCATTTAAGCATCCGAATTGTCAATAAATTGCTCCTTGCTTGCTCTGGCCAGAGAATTTATCAAAATACATCCCTGGCCTCACATAATTCCTGTGTCGCAACCATGAACTTACAACTGTGTAAATCGATAGAAAGATTAATTTCAACTAACTAGACAAGTAAGGCTGGTTATTCTCATTTACGAAGGTGTAATAAGTACAAACAGTAAGATGAACTTGCTATTCGCTCATGTAATTGAAGAAATGATAATTATCAGTAAATCAAAATTTAGTTTCAAAGTACCGAAAGCGCTTTGAATGTACGAGTGTAATATAGAGAGGTAGAGTTAGAGCCAATCGAAATATTACCGAAAAGTATTCATGTACAGAAGGTTACTTGCAGCCTAAATTATGAACTGTAATACGATTTTAATAACAGCGTAATACAGGTTCAATGAAGACCTATTAATATCAATGTAAGCAAATCGAATAATTACTCAAAGCAGTATAGCAAGTATAGTTAAAATTGAAGTAATAAAGCCGAAAGCATTCGTCTTCTATTACAATTTTAAAATTTCACTCTGAAAATTCTATTACTCCGATTCACCGGATCTTACCTTTCAGCTAATGAACAGTGCTTCATTAAATATGGGTGGAAGTAACATGTCAATTTTTAATACATTAATACAATTGGTCCTCGATTTTATTTAAATTGACTATTTTAAATTCTTATACAATCTACTGCAATTATATATGAAGATAAGTTTTAAGCGTTACAAAAGAAACCTTTGGCCGGATACTCGTTAGTGCCTATCTATGTCAGTTTTTTTGGTGCGATAATATTTACATGCTGTTTCCTTTCCTCCATTTAATACCTAAATTTGGCGTACTGTCGCCAATACCTACATTGGATGAATGACTTGCATGGAATTCTGCATAGCTCTCAAGTGTCCAAGATTTCTGGTTTGCACAATTTTAGTTAAGCAGTTTCCTCCTAGCGATGGGTGTTCGTTTTAATACAGCTTTAAAATAATATTTTGCGCCCAATTAATTACTTTGTGTATCCATCTTCATTCAGTATACTTCTAGTTCGTCTAAATTCAACTTTCTATATTTCAAACCAGCTATTTTAATACGTATTGATATCACAGATTTCACAATGCTTACATACATAAAATGAGATTAATTGTAATAAGCATGAATAATGATATCCGAATAGGCATTCTTCATTGCCTCATTTTGTTTTAATTTTCTGACGCTTCGCGTCATTTGTTAATTGTCTGGAAATGGACATTTCGAAATCGATGACATTAAGTTGACTTTGATAGTTTGGTAAATAGAAAAGTTTAATTTATAAAGATTTATGAACTACTGAAGGAAAAACGATATCCACAAGATAGGACAACAGAGAGTGCAATAATAAAAATCGATTCTAATTTAACAGATATAACGTAGGAGAAACCATCGTATGAACGAAGAACGTTGACAATGCCATGTTGAAAATTGGGAATATAAATAACATGAACAAGAGCAAAATTTTATGATAGACAATGAACAACCAAATTAAAATTATAGAAAAGATCCTTTGAAAACCTCTGTGGTATAGTAAATGCTGCGAAACGTCTGCAGTCTGACGAATGTAGTGGAGATAATGCGCCCAATTAATGTATAGAAAGGAGAACATAAAACTGCATGCAAATATGGCACCACTAAGAAATATGACCTCGTTACGTAATCAAAAGAATCTTGCCATTAGATTGTTTGTGCAAACCTTGAATCTATCACAATGTGTAATTGAATTAGATTGACTAGGTTAAAGAGAGGGTCAGATGAAATAAAATCGAAGCCTAGGATTATGATGGTATGAAGATTTGAGCAATTGCAAAGCGCTGTATTCGATAGCACCTTGGCTATTAGCATGAAATGAAGATCATATGAATCTGACGAATTAAATTTTTAGTATAAAAGGTTAATATAGTTAGATAATATGGTACATTTTCGGCTTTATTGTTTCATTTTCAATTAACTTTCTATGCCGATTCGAATAATTATTCGGTTTACGTGCACTGCATATTAAATAGGACTTTGTGTAATTTGTATTTTACTATATGCCTAATGCTTTGTATTTAATCTGCATTATGGCTGGAAGTATCTATTTGTTTAAGCGGGCTTTTCTCGATTTCTTCGATTGTTTATTTCTCTAATTCTCATTTTCATGCTCTCTCTGGTTGAAACTACCTTCTTTTGTACGACAAGTTTTTTTTAAATTAATGATTAATCTCAAATCTCCTATTGCATTCGAACATAACAATTTCAATTTGTTTTAGTGTTTGTTACCACTTCGTATAGAATCATAAACAACCTGACTTGTTTAATAAATCTAAATTAATTGAACGATCGATTGTCACGAGTTTAGGTTGATAGTTTAGAAACATAATTTACATGACTACACATATTCTTTAGAATGCCTTCTTCCTAGTAAGAGCCATTAAAGAATTTACGATATTTTCTGATACTTGTTTATGATCTTTTGATATTTCTATATGCTTTATCATTACAAATATTTATTGAGAGATGTTTGGTATATTTTTATATGCAATCGTAACATTAATTATGTAAACAAAACAATCGTCTAGACGAGATTAGTCATTTGACATTAGAATTGTGCTTAATCGATAAGCGTCGCAAACTAGTGGAATTTCGTTTCGTATTGATTAAACTGAAGGTGAGCATATTTAATTATATCTATGTATGTTTATGTAAACGTTTACCTTTTTTGTATTTAATGAGTAAATACTATAATTAATTTGTTTAATATTAATTAAATGAGATGTGTCTAAAAAGAGAGTTAATTGCTTTTTTGCATTACGTGTTACAGTTTTTATGAGTTCGAAATAAGCTCTGACGATCGATCTAGAAATTTGGAGGCAACACTTCCTCACGTCCTCATTTTGCTTCCAAAAACTTAAATTTCGATTTAATATTTAAGGAAGTTGGATTCCTGACTCAAATTTTCTCTTGCAAATGTAAACGAAAATCTAAATGTTTCTGGTCATTTTGGTAAGTTTGTCGTTCGGTCATTATATCAAGAACGTGTCATATCGAAGACAACCGATATTGATTACAAAAGTGTTATCGAAATGACAAGGAAACCCACGATGGTGTGGCAGAAAAAGTCATTGATGGAGAAGAAAAAGCTTAAAAAGTAAACTGTCAAAAATCGGTGCAAAACACCTGAAAATTATATACAAACGTTTGTAGCTTTTGTGCAATAGCACAAAAAGCGAAATATTCACTTAATTAAAATCTAGTAATATTAAACAAAAACCATTTCAGACGTTACTTAATTGTATAGTTAAACCTCTCCATATTCGACCAAAGAAACATACTCAGAGCCTATTAAATGTCAAAACACAATTTACAACTAACGCTCATTTTATTCTGAGATTAAATATAAATTAAACGCAAGATCAAAAAAATTCTCATTCACTGATTTTGAAATAAGAATTTAGAAAATTTTAAACATAAGAAATAAACAAGGGCTGTTCAGCATTCATTGAAGAAATTAGTCTATTTCTTGTCAAGTTACTTTTTAGATATTATTAGTCCTGGATTTAAAATTATATATTTTCAGCAACACCCGTTTAAACGTAAGACTAGGAAAAATGAAAAATTATTCTATAAAATGCAATTGTCCATAAATTCTCTAAATTGCTAAATATAAACCATATATAATATATTCTTATTATTAAACGGGGCTAAAATATAGAAAAAAATACTATTGCCATTCAAAAATATTTTTGTTTCCGTACATTATTACGTTGTAACATATACTGACTTAAGAATTCTCGAAACATTGAATTCGTATTTGTTTTATTAAATACGAATTTGGGAGTTTTTGAGCTTTTTTGACAGCACAACAGATCCAACAAAAATTCGGTAATAAATTTCTTCTTCCTTTTCAATATGTCTCTTCCACGGAGGCTGTACAGTGTAGAATTTCACCAAAATTCTTTAATTCTTGTCTAAGACGGATCTTGGTAATTTCGTCAACTACTGATTCTTAAAGATATGTAACCTTGGTCTTCTGTAAGACCATTATATTAGATTCTTATCAAGTAATACTTTCATGTTGGTACTGCTCAGAAAATTCTTATTTTCGAGTTTGTCTATATATCGCGTGAGGCAATAACTATCGTCGTTTCTTTTTAGTATTGTTATTTTTTGATTTAATTATTAGTTTGTACAAATTCAAATATATTTTAAGACAAAGGGCGAGGTTTCGATATGTGTCGTTTTGAAATTATTCGCCACGCCCATATGCTGTTAGCAATATTATTTGTTTAGTAAATTATTCTTCATGTTTTTTCACACTCATTTGACTCTATAAGTACACAATTTCTTTGAAAACTTATTCTAATGCATATTGTAGAATATTATTAACGTTTCATCATGCTAATCATATCGCGTTTTGTATAAGAATATCATGATTGAATATCTAATAAACTCTGTCTCTCATTAATTGCAGTGTCATCCTTTTTGATATTCATCTTGCTCATTAGTGCCAGTGTTAAACTAATTATTATTATTATTATTATTATTATTGTGTGTGTATTGTGTGTGTGTGTGTGTATTTTATTGTGTGTGTGTGTGTATTAATATTATTATTATTATTTATTATTATTATTATTATTATGTGTATTTGTTTTTAAAAATTTGTGTGTGTGTGTGTGTGTAGTAGTAGTAGTAGTAGTATTATGCCAATTTATCTCTATTTAATTAAGCAGTAAATACCTACGTTAATGAATATAATAGGCATGCCTGTCATAAATCCTGTGTTTTCAATTCGCTATAAAATCTCATTCTATGAGGGAGAGGACCGTCGCAGAGTGTCGACCAAGCCACTATGTCTTCTCTTAGACGAAGGAAGTCTTGGAACAGACGAGAGCCTTGAAAATTATGAGCCATTTTTAAATGAGAAATAGGGTATTCACAGTTATACAAAATTTATTCCGTATTTCAGCTAATGTCTAACGCTTGTATTTGACAAGAATTAGCCTTCAATAAACGGAAATAGAAATGCCGGCAAAGATCATAAATATCTAATTTTAAGGTATTTATCTCATATTCTTCCTTTGTTTGATATATCAGTGAGACTATTTGGAAAACATCCACGAAATCACGAATAAGACCACATAGGGCCGCATTTTGTATGGAAACAGACAAAAATTCGAATATAATCTGAACTAAGGTATGTCTCTATAAAATTTCAGACGTTACTCTCGTCCGCCTAGGTAGTCAGAATATTGTTCAGATAGAAATCCGGCAATACTAAAATGTACGAATGAAGCGTAAGTGAGATTAATTACCTAATAATCTATCTGACAAAAATCTAAACAAACGTTTTTTGGGTGTTTATGCAAGTTATTTGTGCATAAAAGTTATTCACATCTTCATCCATAATATAATCGAGCGACCTCACGTAAATGAAAGTTTTAAAATGATCAAAGACCAGATGCAGGATTGAATAAAAGTCTTCTAATATTAATGGCTCAAATAACTGCAAAGGAAAATGAACTTTATAGAATAACAGCTAATTATTAGTAACTGTACGTCCGTTAGCATTAGGTAACATTTGTTCCAATGTCGTTGAAATCCTGAATGGAATTATGCTATCCCTCACAATTTTATTGAAGTTTTTGTTGTGACTTTATTTTACAAAATAAATTATTTTCTACATATGCGCATATTCCTGAAAAAAATTTTAAAAATGGTTTGGGTGTTAGGCGTAGTTCCGTCTCCTTTCCGATTATTCGCCAGTAAGCACGAAACACAGGTGTGCATGCTGACTTTGTTTTATCCTTCTGGTCCTAATTGACCTCATTTGTAACTTTGAGCTTAACGCCTGATCGATACTTGCATATATACTATTTTTGCATATCAAACAGTATATATTTCACCTACTGGACTGGATTTGTCCTGATTGAGCACAAATCAGTATTAGTCAAGGTGTGTTTGGCTTAGTGTCATGCACCTCGTAAAGCACATCCCTGACACCGTGTTTGCGTGCCATTATTACTTATATACCAACCTAGCATGATTTGCCAGTCATAGTTATTGACGCTTATTCGATGGATATCCAATTCTTACTGGATTCGAACTTACTAAGCTCGATTCGTCCTTAATAGACATTCAGCACACTCCGTGCACTGATGATAATTAATTTAAGTAAAGCAGCAAAATATTATTTGATGAACATAGTTCCTGCACGAGAGAATTGAAACTAACAAATGAAAAGGATTTACAATATTAATAAAATATACAATATTTAAAAATTGCTGTTACTGTAAGTCAACTTTTCTCTCCAACTATTAAATTCAAAATTGAATGAAAAACTAAATGTGAATGCTAATAATCAGTCGCTGTAATCATTAACGTTTAAAGAAAAATCTGGAAACGCATTTTAAACCACAACACACACGGTTTTTGTTTTGTTTAAGTGGAATGTCGGCAAATAGTGATAAAACATAAATCGAGAAAATTTTGATTTCTTGGAGTTGTTTCACTACAATTAATCTACTTGAATATTTATTGAATGTAGGCGAAAGAAATCTACCATCAGGATCGAACATAGAATACCAGAGAAGTTTATTAAAACCAGTCTGGCATCGTCAGGAACACTAGTTTTGCAGGAGAATATATGGGAAATGAAGCACAATTAAAATATAACAAATTTATCAGTTACACAGAATGAAAGGTAGGAAAATTAATTCAAAAATTTTGAAGAACTTTGTATGAAACATAAGAAAGCCTAAACATTAACAAAATCCACTAACATGTTATTGAATGCGATGGACCATATACCAAAAAACCAACAGTAAAATTACGCAAAATATAATGACCTGTTTGATGGTAACAAATCTATAGGTCATATTTGTGAGCCTGGAATAAAATGAAAATTTTTTGAACAGCAATATAATTATATTCAGTCAAACTCGGGTATGCATTAGACCAGTGTATGACACGTTCAAAAGAACTGACAATATCCTGAAGTTCGAAAAGCTTCGCAAATCGCATCCTTATTAGCAAGTGATGTTGCAATAGATGAACTAATTTTGTTGCGATCTGCGTACACTGTTTTGAAACTAAAGAGAAAAACACAAATCACGATCAATGTAGCACAACAAACGTGGAAAAAAAATTCGTTCTAGCAGTTACCAAAATAGTTAAAATCTATTCAGTCCTCAATTTCTCGATAGAATAATAACCATATCCTAGACATCACCATATTACACTTTAAGAGTTACTATATCACGCACAAAAAATATATGAACAAACATTTATATAATTAAACAACCGGTTGTTGTGTGGGTAGCGACAAAATTTATTTAAATCAAGGTTACGATCTTCATAAAGCATCAAAATCTCTATATACGATCAATTCAATGCAGTTTCCTCAGGTAGCACTGTGTCTGTTCTATTATAACATTTTTAAGGTGAATAGCTGGAACTTTTGGTCCAAATTTTTTCTATGTAAGTTGCACATGAAGGAAATGGTCTATGCAATAACACTTCCCATGCTAGCTTGGAGTCTGTTCTATAATGACAGATTTGGTGTTGCTGGTTGGAACTTTAGATTTAAAGAGATGTCATACATAGTCCTACTTAATAAAAGACTAACTAATATGCATTGGCCTATATATAACTGCAAAATTGTGTGGCATTCAGCAAGGTAGCTCAGTGGTTAGAGTAACAAATACTGAAGCTGATGTATTCAAGTTTGAATCCTGTCCGCGACAAATTCTTGACAGCAATCGAAGAATTCTCAAAATAGTTTAAAGCGACATTCTGGATGAATTGCTTTTTTTTATTATACAAAGCTTAGTTTAAACTGAGAAATCTAAATATATAATGGGTTTGGTGTTTAAATCAAGACCGCAACTTCGAATTAAATAAATGTTATTAACCTCGCGTAATCAATGTTCATTTTATTATTTAAAAGTTCTGTTGACCATTTCCTTATTTGGATCAATTTTGCATTATATAATCACAAAATTAAAAACGAACCACCCCGATATTAAAATGAATCATACGCGTATATAAATAAACATATATATATATATATATATATATATATATATATATATTTAAAATTCATATAATTTGTGTTAATATTAAAGAAAAAATATTAGAGAATAAGAAACCATCAGGATCATACTCTGTGTGTGAATAATATGTGACAATTTCAAAGTTTGTGAAAGCAGAATCAATGTTATTTTAATGAGAAGAAAAATGAAATACATTATTAGAAAGACATCAACTTATCTAGAACAATGCTTTTAAAAAATTTTCAAATTAATTTAATAAAATGGAACGTTAATTTCGACGGTTAATTTTTATCATCGATGCGTAGAAACAGTAAGCTGTTAAAAGTTACGAACTAGCTAATAATAAACGGGAGCAATAAGCGAACACAAATATGTATTAATGCAAACACATTATTTGATATATTCGATTACAGAAATAATATAATGAAGTTAAAATAAATTACTTGCTAGAGCAATAATGTTAAACTCAGTATTAAATAGTTTTCTCTTACGCGAGTAATTTGAAATAACAACCAGACGAAACAAGGTTATATATAGAAACAACACTAATATTCGGAAAAATATATGCTGGATGATGGTCAGTGAAACAGTCTACAAAATTACATCGCATTTGTGCTATCATTACAAATTAAGCCTTTTCCTTTCCGATGATTTTTCGGTGCAAATACGGCATTTCTCGAAAATATTGGTAATTCTAAATGATAATGACTAATATTCAATGAATAAAATTTAACGTTTCTTTTAGTTCTACTCTCACTAAATGTTAATTTTCGATTGGGCTCACATATCCACAGATAATTTATTCTAATTCAGGTTAGAATTTTAACCTTTTTAGTTATCTACTTATATAGCTGTCCCCTACCTTCAAAAAGTTAAATTTATTAACATATATTTTGAATAAAATCGCACTTCACTTCGTGTATGCATTGCCAGTATTTGTTATCGGCATTTAAAAGCATGTTGATAAATAAAATTATTATTATCACAGCTTATTATTTAAATTTTTTTAATTGCGTCATTTGAAAATTTGTAAATTTTTATACCTCGGCTGAAGCGAAATATTTTTCTGAAACCTTGTTTTAGTCGGGCTGCCATGGATTAATTATTTGGAAATATTGAATATCGTGTAATGACGTAGACACCTTGATTTTCAATTTTTTCTCCACTAAATTTAAACGAAAACATCTCGACATCTAACTATTTCAAGGCTTTACGTAATATACCTAATAAATCAAAGCAGAAAATAAATAACACCGATTAAAGATTATCCTAAAAATAGTTTATCTCTTAACTTCTATTCCACCCCATAATTATTAATGGAAGCACAGATTAATAATATTCAGACATTAAGTGCAAGTTTGCCGCAAAAAATGCGGAATTGCCTTAATTTAATCCATAATTAATACAAGCAACTTTAATTATAAAAAATCGATTTCAAGAAATATGCCGATTATTCATTCGATTCCGTGCATAATTTAAGGGTTACCATGTATAAGCTGTTTGACATTTGGCAATCGTCAATAAGTAATTAAATATAATTAGCGATAAATAACACCATAACTAAACGCAAATTGAATCTAAAGTTAAATGACAAGTAATCTTTATATTATAATCAAAACTGAGTTTTAAACTGCTGCAGCCACAAATTTGGAGTCCGAGAACGCGAAAATGTCTCTGTTTATAATTGATTTGAATGTCAGAATATTATTCTGCAGAAGAGCAATACTAAAAAAATGAAGCATCAGCAAACTGCTGGAAGCAGATATCGACTTAAGACTATTTACCTAAATCTGTTTTAATAAGGGAGCGCGCTTTTCACCAACAATGACTTATAGTTCTCTTTTAAGAGGACTCTTTCTTATGTTAGCAAGACAAATGGTAACTTAACCAAAAATTGTGAGTAATTAAGTCTGGTTTTAATGAAACGAATATTAGGAGCACTTAGAGAATACGCGTAAGAAATCAGTAACTGCGATTGGGACTAGCTGGTCACGCACCAACCTCTATTGGAGTTTGCAAATGCATTGACCAGATATTTTCGAACATTATCAGAGCTTTAGCCTATAGTTCAAATTTTGGACGTGAAAGGCTTCTGTTTTCGTTCTAAGTCTCTTTGTACGCACAAGTGTTACCTTCAGAATGAGATTTGTGCACGTGATCATTCAAAAATTAATGGGTTGTTCATTAGCAGTCCAATTTGAATTTATTGTAGACATCCTATGGAGAGTTTAGATTTTAAATAATCAGACCCCTACGTACCTGTATTTCTTGAATTAGAAAGACACATAAAATTTCCAGTGAGCTTTCCATGGATACCAGCGCACACATTAGGCTGTGGTTGTGCAAGAAAACAGATTCTTCGCCGGGTTTGAAACGTAATTTATTCGTCATCAATATTTATCATGACCCTCTGAGATTTGTCACTCTGCTGAGTGGAGTGAAATGGGTAAGAACATTTGATTGTTAGAAAAAAGTTATTTGATTCTTTGGTCCGATATGCCTGTGTCGCATGCAGTTTATATGCAGAACGTCTGCAAAGTGTAAGCGAATTCTCCTACCCGAGTCATGAAATGAGTTTTCAATCCAGTACGACACTATACTCAAGCTCCTTTATCGTCATAAATGTTCGAAGCCTACACCCAGTCGCTTTAAAATGTTTCTAGAGTTGAACAACAGTCAAGAACAACCACCAGGTTTCGGCGCTCCTTCAACAATTACTCGCGACAGCTACCGAAGCGATGCAAGCGATGATGGATGCGGGCGTTCTTGAGCCGTCTTCCGTGTAGAGGACAGTTGCGGAGGAAACACTGGAAGCCGAAAACGAACCAATGGCTCTATATTTAGGATGGTAGTGTATGGAAGAGAATTAACTCGCTGACACGAAGGAGCACAGACGGAAAGCTAGTGGTAGCAATATAGTTTTATGCAATAGGATAATTAAAGAATTTACATCAAATAAAATGGCCTTGGAAGCTTCTTTAGAATAAATGGTTGGTACGTTACCGATGAAAATGAATACCTGAGCAAATGAACTGGGAAACATTGAGTATTGTTTAGTGTGGAGGCCAATTAACTCCCCATATAAAAATTAATAAATTTTTATTTTTGAATATTTGAAGATACCGCCAGTTTCATTAAAACGTTAGGGTTTTTAAATTCTCGAAATTTATGCCGTCTCTTTTTTTATTTATTGTGTGGTACGCACTTTCCTTGGTTATTAACGGCACGGAATTTTTATAATTGGCCACAAAATAATTACAATATATTTTTGGAAAATCTTTGTTTATGAATCCAGCAGTAACTTCCAATGTCAAAAAATAAATATTTTTTAATTTTTATATGCAGTGTTAATTGACTTCCACATCAGGCAAAACTCAATGTTTCTCAATTATTCTGTTAATTTGCTTACTTTCAATGCTAACATAACAACAGGGTCTTCGTAAGAAAATTTCCAGGCCTACACTATTGATTAAATAATTATTGTTAATACTGAAGGTTTCCAGATAATATATTTAAGTCATATTGGCGAACACAATAGACAATATTGGCATTAGTATCAATATGCCAATATTTTGGTGTTATACTGCCAGAGTTTATATTATATCACATTGAGAGTATTGAATTGTCAAAATATGGCAAGACTGGATTCACCATCAATTTACTACTGTCATTGTCATGATTTTGATTTTTCGTATTTAAGAGAAACAACGCAACTACTTGAGTTAGGAGTACCACCTTGAAACAGCATGCAAATACGGACATAAGTAAGGTTTACATATATTAATTAAATTCGGCTGGTACTAGTTATGCAACAAATCATAAATTATATATATATATATA